>VZZY01003133.1:1080033-1234716 GCA_013400335.1 Eurystomus gularis
TTTACAAAAACATGTAGATGTATCACTGTAAGGTATCTTGAAAATGTTGCCCTCATAGTGTAGAGCACATTTCAAAACTATGTTTTTAATATCAGTTCTCTCTTATCTAAATGCCTAGGCTAACCTCGTCTCCATCGTGCCAGTCTCAGCTACATTTACACCACATTCACAACCACATCTGCCAGCACACTTTGAGTTTCAGAACATGCCGAGTCGGAAATGTGACTTGGCATAAGAAACTTCATCTTATTTTTAAATAGCACTGACAATACAGAGTATCCTGTTGGATAAGTACACACTGGGCCAAAGACACCTCTAGTGCAACTCTGCCAAGATTGAGATGACGCAAGGGATGCATTTAATGTTTTTCTCCTCTTATTCAAACTGGCATGAAGTCATCGTGAGGGCCAGAATTGAGACTGGATACAGTTTTACTGCTACAAATAAACTGATGTGACTAAAAGGAGGAAACAGGAACAATGATGAATTTTGTTTCATTATTTCGTCTCCAAACTCTCAAGCTGATGCATTTGTCTTGACACTACCACTAAATTTCTGGTGACACACAAGGTGTCATAGGCATATAGACAAGACCTCTCAATGATCAAGTAGAAGGCATATAGAGACTGTGGAAACCCCTTACCAAATATAATGGTATTCATTTGCCTTCAGAATATAAATTGAAGGCAACACTTTCAGGAAGATACAAACCGACTGTTTAAATGGTTACCATGTAAGTATTTTCCTCACACTCAAACCTCTGTTGTATTTAGCAGATTTCTATAGACCTGATTTCAGAAAATTCATTACACTGGGAATGCCCCAATAGTAGCTTGTAATATTTCCTGACCTAGTGGTGTTCTCTGACTACTGCCATAATAAAACTATATGATCTTCTAATTCACTTTATTGATTTGTTCTTTACAGTTTTAATGGAGACAGGCACAAGGGTGCCTCCAGCTGCTATATAGCTTCATTAGCCAAACATTAATGCATTTACAAGAAAGCTTAGTGCAGAGCCTTCTCTTAGGCCTTCATTGAAGACATGTGCCCACTCACTCCATCTCCTCAAGAATATTGTCACATCGCACACATGCAATAACCAGGCTTCACGTCAAAATCTCAGAGGCTTTTGCTCATTTACATGGTATCTAACTGAAACAACATTTGAAAAAAAATCCCATGAAGTCCTATCTGTCTTCCTCTGTGCAACAGAAACAAACCAGCCTGTTAGGCCTCCTGTGCCTGTGACAGGGAAGACAAAGGAGAACAGACTTTTCTCAGCTTAATTTAAGAATGGGCATCCAAGATCTGGGAACGGAGATTTTTGACGTCTGCCACCATAAACATTGCTTTTGAAGTACAAAGTTATGCTTTCTAGAACTGTGTCCTGATTTTGCTCTTACAGAAGGTAGAAAAGCATCATAATCATGCCAATACAAAAGAACTCTGAAGAACCACCTCTGGCAACCATGTTTGGGAAACACGAAGGTTGCGACCAATTAGCCAGAGGTGACATTGTCTGTCCTTGACCATCTCTTACCTCTGTGGCATCTACATTTTCACATTTCGCTGATATTCTGGAGTTGCAGAAGACGATTTTGACTTTATCCTTTAACTTTGAAATATTCAAATGGTGGCTGGTAATTTTATTTTTCAAAATTTCTCCATAAGCATTTATCTCAAGGGCTGAACAAAGTGATTCAGGTAACCTCAGAATACAGATAGCTTGGCAGTAACTAATTTGCTATCTTTGATACACCAGAGGTGAACAGATTAAGGAAGCTAGTTTGCTATCTGCTAGATAAGAAAGGAATGTATTATCATTTTCTCTGATTAGTATCTTGTGCAGGTAATTATACTTCTCCTTTGCACATAATTAAAGTGAAGGTTGATTTCCATTCATTCTTCACAGTGGTAAAATTATCAAGTTACTTCTCAACTAATTATTTTCTGTAGTATAGCAGTGTTTCAGATCCCTGTCACATCCCATTTAGCAAACACAAAATAGCTCTGAATAAGACTTATCACAGCCTGGGACTTTTATGCTATTAATTTGTAGGGGAAAAAATCTTTAGATGGATGCTATCCAAGCTGAAAATGAATTTGATTCCAAAACATCCAATCAGATGTTTTTCTTTTAATCTAGCACTGAATCTTTGCCTTTTTACAATCTTTATCCTTTATTTAATTCATCCTTAATTTGTTCAAGTTCACAACATTTTATCTGGCAAAGATTCAGTGAATTAACTTCTTAGGATAAAGTTTTTTTTTCCAATTATATTAATGTCATATGGGCTACACCTTGTTTTAAGGCTCTCAGGGTGCTAAATATAGCAGTGATGTGTATTCATTGGGATTACTTTTTTGAGACACAGGTAGAAACACCACCAGCACTGTGATTTGTAGAGAAGTCACACAGAACAAATTGGCAAGAAATCCCTACATTATCAACACATGCAATTGTTGGTTGAAATCACTTTTTTAAAAGAAAATTTCTTTTATATTTTTTTTCTGCCAGAAGCACTTAAAGGACTCTGACTGAAACTGCTGTCATTTGCAGAAGGAAAATTTAGCTCTTGCTATTATTTTCCATCTTTCCATTTAGCATCCTTTTGAAATAGCTCTAAATTACATGGTCTGTCCCACTCCTGATTCTTAGATTTTATGTCACCCTGCTTCAATGGTTTTTCCTCTCTCTAACAGTAAGAACAAAACATAATTACTATTACCATTCTGCAGGTGTCAAATTCAAAGCCATCCTTCAGCTGCTACCACTTGTGGTGATTTTTCTTCTCCTGTTCATTGTCCTGCTTGGCCATTGTGGTTCTTTGTTGTGCTTCAAAAGCACAGGTTCTGCACATCACTTTTTCTGCTCAAATGTAGTTCTTCTCTGCCAATTGGATCAATTTGATTCCATTACAGACCTCTCAGAGCTGGATTCTCCCCTCTTATTCCAGAGTAACTCCACTGAAAATGATCTTTTTCTTGACTTGCCTCAGCAAAAAGAGTAGAAACTCCATGTCCTTTTTACCCCTTTTCTTTTTCCCTTTTCCTTTCACAGCACTGAGCTGTAGTGTTTGTCTGCAACAGTCCTTTATCTGCCATAGACAGTAACAAATTTCAATTCCCCCCACCTCCACTGCTACATCCCTACAAACACAACTTGATAGCTTGAGATTTTAACATGAGCCTCCACAGTAGCTTTTGCTCAGCTCCTGGCCACTGCTGTTATCTGGCATCTGATGTGCTATGAGTTACTTTTTCTTCTCCTTTATTTCACTCTGTATTGTGATAATTTGACATATTGTCTCAAAGACTTGATCCTCTCTGCTCTCCTTTCTCCTCAAGCTTTCTAAGTCTATTTTCATTGCGGTCCAGGCAAGGTGCCATCAAAAGCCTTGAACAATCCTGAAAAGTGCAACCTGCCTCTGCCAGCTCCCATTTTCATATTTAAAATTTTGATGTCCACTAATTACGGAGCAAATCAACCTACCTTTCCTATGACCCCCACAATTTATGACTTACTTCTAAAATATTTAAAAAGTAAGAACTTTTAATGAGGTACACCACTCAATAACATTTTTCTTCCTGGTTAATTTAGTGCCAAGAACATTGCTAGACAGGCAGCATGGAAAAATTAAGCTTATTTATCCACAGAAAAAGTACAGCACAAGCAATACATTCTTCCCAATACCATTTGATCATTGCGCTTCAGGGACAGTCCATGGAGAAACCATATTTAAAATACAAGAGGTAGAGCTCCGTCACCATTCCTGCAGGCATTGATCCAGCAGAGCACTTGAGTACTTCCACAGTCTGATTGATTTCAGGGGAACTATTATATGTTCAAAGTTTCTCATGTATTTAAGTGTTTTGCTGGATTAAAGCCACAATCTCTTGATTCTGATAAAACTGGCCAGTGCCTGTTAAGTTCCTCAGACAAGGCTTTGTGAAGATGTGCTTGTTCACTGGGACACGGATTGTGATTACCAGTTTGATCACGCAGCTGATACTCAGCTGTCCTAAAATAACTGTTCTGTTCTATAGGTAATATCTAGAATAAAATAAATACATAAAAAATCCTCCTGTCCTGTTGCCTCTTCCCTAAGCTAGCCAAAGGCAGTCTTGACCTCCTCAAACTTAATAAGACACTTCCCTTAATTTCTGTAAAATAAACTGGGTTCTGTCTTAGAAAATGGTCAATTAAGAACTGCGCTCTAAAACATGTTTTGTATCTGGCATTTCAAATGGCTTTTATTAATGCTTGAGCTAGTCCTTTCTTTGCTTTTTCCTGAGGGATACTGCATGTGTGTCTGATTTTGCTCTATAAGAAATAATTGTGAATATAGGACAGTGAAATGAGAAAATATATTCTACTCTTTTCACATGTGAAAGCAAACTGATGTCATCAATTTTATTTTTTTTAAAAACTAAAAATAGATTTAAGAGATACCGCTCTCAAAAGAATTCTGTCCAAGGATATTGAAACTGTAAGTCATTCAAGTTCACAAATGAAAGTACTCTAAGGCAAAAGAGACCAAAGCTCGAAGACTGAGCACCTGTCCAGGAAAGGAATTTAAATTCAAAGAAGAAATAAGGCACTACAGGTTCTGCATTACCTGGCCACTGGTGCATGCCTTTGGTGCTTTGTTAGGATCAGTGCCAGGTTTCTAACAGCCAACAGCTGAGGCAATATCCACTTAATAGGCACTCCAGTAAGATTAACTGTAGCTTACTCTGTGAAAAAAACCCTGCGCTTTCTAATTATTGCAATGCTTTGAATAGTGTCAAGAGATAGAACACAAATGAGAATTGTATGAATTGTGCTTCTACATTGAAAACTATTGACAAATTGTATCACCTTATATACCCATTTTATCAATTTGCTAATTGCTGTTAGCAGTGAGTATTTAACACACACACACACACAAGAATATTTCTGTGTTGCCTCATTCTTCACCAATGTAATTTTTAAATGAATACCAACTGCAGAGCAATAGCACAAGTGTCCTCCAGAAATTTTGTTATGCTGAGTGAAAAACAGGAGGAAAAAATACTAGTTTTCCTTAAAAATCCAAAAAGTCCTTGTTTGCCTGAGATAATAATCAGTATGTGTCAAAACTTGAATATACTGCATTTAGCTATTTATTTATCTTCTAATACACAGACGCAGGGCAGGAAGAAAATACTGAAATCTTTGAAGCAATTTCTGAGATGTTTCAACAATTGGGCATGAGCTGAAATGAGTCCTATTCATCCCCCAAATTTACATATTTTCAGGTAGAAGAGCAATTGTTTCCAACAAATAAAAAGAAAACAAGGATCAAGAAAAACAAGCAATGATAATAGCCAGTTCTTTTTTCAGAGCTTTTCATCTGCAGACACCAAACCAAGATGGTTTACTTGGCAAATAGGGATGGCAACTACTTGTGGAAATAAAAAAAAAATCCAACAAATGGGGCAAATTTCTGCATCAAAATTGATCGTGATGTTTGCCATTGTTATCAAGCCTGCTCCCCAGCTCTGGATCTGGATCTGCAGATCTGGAAAACCCTGTAATAGATGCGGAACTCTTACTTTTTTCTTCCTTAAAGCCTAAACAACTATGGAACCTTAACCTTATTCTGAAGCATATTCAATCCAGTATTCAGACCAGTGTCAGACTTACACCGTCATCACTGCTGACACAAGGGTCCATCCCAGTTTTCTGGGCATGCAGCATCCAAAAGCATTTTGTGACTTTAGACCCTTTCTTTCACAAATCCTAACTCTAACTGAAGCCTACTCTTAGCTTTAAAGGCACAAAAATTACTTTCATCAACACAAAACGTGGACCATCAGCTCTGCCCATATCAGTCCCTAAACTAAGTGTCCAATGCCTAGAAGATCCAGCCATAAACTGAGCCCTTTCTAATCCCATTTCAACATCAGGGTCATGCTACCTTTAACCATTTTCAAGTGATGAGAGTGTAAGCGAGAACTGCACACAACCCCCTTGGTCCTTGTCTATTCACACACTACACAGAATACAGCAGTTTCAGGATTCAGCAGTAAAATGAACTCAGCCATATTTCCTTCCCAAAATCCTGCCCTAATGCTAGACTTGCTCTTTGCTGTAAGTGTAATTCTGCATCGCACCACAGCGCCAAATACTACCTTGACACTGCTATTAAACTTCAACATCTGGATCCAGAAACAGATCACAAGAAACCTCAGTAATAAATGATTTTTCCTAAATCTTAATCCTAATCAATCAGGTAGCTGAACCTCACTCAGGAGGACAAGCTGAAAAACAGGGCTTTATCATTCATCTTCGTTGATGTTATCACTTACCCCAAACTATGCAAACTTACGCAAAGTAAAGTCTTCTTTTGCCAAAATTAGCTTGAAATTCAACCTTAACCACAGATATCACTATGCCAGGGAATCCAAACATAAGTAGCTCCTCCCCACTGACCTCATCCCTCATCCCAGATTTCATGGACTGGGAGAAAACTGCAAGAACCTTAACTTTGAAATTCTTTTTTTCTAAATCTAACTTAACCTATCCATTTCCCTCGTTTGAATCTAGATGATTTGTCCCTGATGAAAACCAAACATTATCTATTCTTCCATACTTATACTCACATTTATCCTAGAAAACCATCAGTATTGCAGCAATAAACCTGATTCATAAATACGTCTTTTCTCTGTCCCTAATCCTATCGCTAGCCTTAACGATACCCAGGAGAGCAGAATCCAGAAGAAAAACAAACAGTTGTCGTTCATCACTACTGACAACCTCACTTATCCTACAGTTCCACTCTGCGTAGCAAACAGCGCTCAGCCTAACTCTGAAATGTCTCTGTTCACGAATTCTTAACTCTAATCGTAATCTCTCAACCACCACCCTAGTGCAAACCTTCACGGTATCAGGGAGCCAATACCTACAGGGAAGCTGATATCAGCCCCTCAAACATCATGCATTTAAGATGAGTGCAAACTCATCCTGCATTTCTCTGCCCTAGAGAATATAGAAATAAATTTGACTCAGAAATGCTTGATTCCCCAGACTACCCTCATACCTAGCTTTCACTGCAACCAAGGGACCGTTACTTAGCCAAATACTGAACATCAGGCACTCATTCCTGATAAGACTTGCAGTCATCCTACATTTCTGAGCCTCCAAAAATGGAGCAATAAATTCAATTGATACAGGTGTGCTTTTCCACAGCACATTCTTAGTCGTTTCTAGGTGACCGGTGGCAATCATTTCATTCCGTTTTATTTACTGTCCAAACAGAAACCCTAAGTCATACATGTTTTCTTTAACCCCAAACCTGAACCCTAATTCCAACCTTAACTCAGCTTGTCAACTATATCCGTGTGACCGAGGCAGAGAAGAAAACTTATTAGTCATTCATTTTGTTTGACAAAAGACCTAGAAAACTCCTGGAAACGATACGTGCTTCTGTGCCTAGAGGAAAAAGCGGCATCAATCGTTCCTCACTACTAATAGTTCCTCTTATATTTCCAGTCCATAAGAATGTGGAATTGAAATCAATTCATACATGACTCCTTTCCAAACAGTAATCTTAATCATAACCTTTTTTCCAAACTGAACTGTTATGCCAGGCTTTATAGTACCTAAGATTTTGGTACTCGCATGAAAAGTTATCTCTACCAGTATTACAAGCATCTCTAGTTTCTCTGCCTTCCCGAAAGCAGCTTTAAAACCAGCTCCTCCTCTGCCTGCAGCCTTAACTCCAACAACAGCCCCAAACGTAGCTGTAACCTACACTGGGCCATCAGAATATAGCTGAAAATGGTATCTCAAGTCTCCTGTCCCTGCTGGAACTCTGCTCTTTCCTAACTTCTGTGTCACTGAATGAAACACAAATGCAATGTATAAATGCATATTTTCCCACCTTCAGCTCTACCCCTTCCCTGTTTAAGTTTCTTTTGACAAATACTGAACATCAGCCTTTAGCCCTTGCAGTCACTAATGCCCACCTTAGGCTTTGATGCCACAGAGAATACAAGAACAGGCTTGATAATTTAATGCTTGCATCTTTTCCAAAGCCCTAACCCTAATCTTCACTAGATACTTAATCACAGCAAGAACTTGCATTAAACCCAACACCTGTTATAAATCCTTGCCAATACTCGCACTCATCCTACTTTTCTGGGCTATGCAGACTGCAGTGACAAGCTAAATATATAAAGCTTGTTTTTCCCACACTCAGGCTGGCACCTAGTTCTAACTTTAAAGTCGGTTATGTGGGGTAAGCAGTTCCTACAGCTGAAGTACTCATTAGCCACACTTCCCTCTTGACACACAGGCTCACCCCAGATTTCCAGACTTTGTTAGTGCTACTGGTTTCTCTACCAAGCGTGGCATTGCATGTGTGTTTGTGTGTGTTCATACATATGTACACCTGTACACAGAGTGTATGATATGGTGCATGTCAGTGGTGTTTTTTCCCCTCATTCCTTTCTCAGTATATGACCATACCCGTAAAAAGGTTTCTGTGGCTCAAGCAGACAGATGTGAGGTAAAATACTGGCATCCAACTATTTCTGTGGAGATAACAGTCTCCAGAATGGTTAAATGCCTGCTGGTAATTTGTTTTACAGCAATTATACTGCTCTGCCAGAAAAGAGGGGCTGTTTCTTGTGCTGCTGCTCATGCTGCTCCTCTGCTAGGGCCTCTCAATGCCTGAAGTTGTGCTGTCTCTCAGGGTCCTGGAGCAAACTTTTGCTTAGTGGGGATGGGAGTTGTTCAAGCTTTATAGTGAAAAATTTACTACCTGGCCTTTCCCACTGGAAGCAAAAGGAGAAAAACAGTGCCTTTCAGCATCACTCGGTCATTTTTCAACCTGAGCTGGAAAATGCAGAGCTGTTGGGACAATGCTCTTTATCACCTTGTGACTGCTTCACATTTTCCATTTCCCTGTGACACAGGCCCTTGGACAAAAGTTATGAGGACAAAACTGTGAGTGTCCACCCATTTGTTTGCATAGATAACTCAGCTAAATTACAAAGTTATAGCACTCTTATGTCATCGTGAGTAAATAAACTGTTCCTCTTATTGAACTCCAAGGGCTGGTGCTCATTACCCTGATGGAAGATCTATTGCACGTTATAGATGAGGCATTTCTTTAAAAATCTTGCATCTCGTATATAACACAAGGAATGTAAACCTAATGATAAACACAGAATATCAAATAATCAATGGAACACTCACGCTGAACCGCTCTGCAAACAGTTTATCCACCGGATCAAATAAAAACTATTAATTGAGCAAGTTTGAACAAACACATCCATAACAGTCTTGATCTCCTCAGACAATCTGCAAACAGTTTAAATGAGCTCAGTCACACAAGTTCCTCTTCACAAAACCTGCCTCTTTGAACCTGCTTGCTGACAGATCTCTCTTACTTCTAGTTGAAGACACCTATAGGGTATGAAAATGACAAATAACAAGATGGAGCTGTCGTGGTAGACACACAGCACACTAAGGTGAAAGCAGACCCCAAGCTCCTCCTGAGTCACAGGGTGACCTGCCACCTTCCAAACTCAGGTGTTCTTTCTACACAGATGTGCATTTACTCACGAAGCACAGGCAGCTTGTGGGGCTTTTACTTGGAAATGCCCTAAATCTTACTTGCTATCATGACCTACGTACAAGAAGAAAAACAAGAAATGCGAGCAAATACAAGGAAAGCAAGACACAATAAACCACCACCGAGCCCGCTGACTCAGTGGTCCACAAAGAACAGTCAGAGCGGCTTTACCATTCCTTCTCGTAACATTAGCTTTGAATTTTGAGGTAATGATTTTTCTTTTGAGCCAACTGGTTGCCAGGTAAACCATCTTACCAGAGGGGACTCTACATGCTAGCAGCCAAGGTCTTCCAGAAGACAAACAAAAGCACTTACCTGCCGCCATCCAGTTGCATTTAATAAGCTAGTAAAAAAGCAATCCACCAAAATGTCACCCTAACAGCGTAACTTCGCAGCACGTGTGACACCTGACAGTTCAATGCTTTTGTTAAATTGTATTGAGTGAGAACAGTTAAAGCCAAAGGATGGGGAGGTGGACTTGAGGTACAACAGTATCTTCTCTGAACAAGTATCTTACATTGAAGTATGAAAAGTGAAGAGAATAATGCTGAAAATACAGCTTACATAGAATAAACCTTACATGGCATGAGTGTCAGTCAGCTCAGGTTATGCATGGCTTTCAAATTATCAGATGAAAGTCAATTTTTCTGTTTTATTATCAGACACATTAAAAATTAATTATTATTGCCACTTCTTGTAAGCTATTATATGCTTCCCATATCAAAATAGGTTTGTGTTTCTTCAAGAGACGGGGGCTTTTCCAATGACTTCATTTGTTTGAGGATGCAGGAAAGGAAGTTTGTGAAATATCTCTTGGTTCCATGTCATTTCAGAAATTAACTACTTGATCTTTTATAGCTTCTGAAAGTTGCTAGAGAACTACCTAACTTGTCAGGATTCACATGCTAAGCACATAAAAGTAAATATTTTCAAGTTGAGCAGCACGCATAAATTAGGAATCAGTACTGATAGCTATTGAGAATAGGTGAGAGTTAATGGTAGATATCTCAGTAAATTTTTCAGACAATATAGATTTTTGAAAAACATTTTTCAAAGATAACAGGAGCTGCTGTTAGATTTTTAAATTAAATTTCTGTTGTGTACAGCACTGAAGAATGCAAAGCATGTCTTATTCAGAAGATCTATCACCCACAGAATCAGTATGCAACTCACTCATCATTAGAGTGAAACATTTCGGCTTGCTGTCTCTAGGTCTGACTTATTTTCAAAATACTCAGCCTCTCTGCTGTTTCTTATCTTTTTTGGCTATGTAGAGAGTGGGCTAATAAATAAGCAGCTCAGGTAGAATGATATGAAGCAGAAGAGGAAAGCATGAAATTAATTTGTAAGCAAAGCAAACCTTAAAATCAAGGTAAGACAAAGAAAAAAAATACATAGTTAAAAAACTGAAAAGAGAACCGGCATGGTGCTGAGTGCTATAATTGGTTGAATGTTTTTCAACAAAAAAATACTTCTGTAAAAGAAGATTTTCTTTCACAGAGAAGTAACAACTTTGGCAAAGTAAACTTTAAAAGCAAAAGTATGATTTACAGAAAATGTAACTTTCTATGTTTTCTGTGAATGGCTTGCCTCTTTCAGTACATGGAAAACAGTAAATAAGCTGAGGTTATGCTTTTCCTCACTTTTTGAATTTCTTGCAGTTTTACTGTCTAAAAAAAAATACAAGGAAACAGAAAAAAGCATTTTTTTTTTGTAAATGCACATGGCTTTTCAGCAGATGGAAAAAAAGTAACAAAAAAGAGGAAAGTTTTTCCCTTTCCTCCAACCTCCCCTTGTCCTTTTTAATTCTTACACAAGAATAAAGTTACTTCTCAAGAAAATTTTCAGTGGAGTTTTCTCTGAAAATCCCCATGGGAGAATTCTCATTTCTACCCAGCTCTATGGAGAGTTATTCTCCTCCCTTGAGAGAAGCATGCCTTGTGCGTGTGCCGTGCTGCTTTACAGATTCTTTAGGATGACAGATGCTTAAGTCAGTGATTTTATAGCCCCATTTACTTCATTGGCATTTTCAGGTACTGAACTCCAGGGCCAAACATCAATTTCTACTTATTTATCAATAATGGAGATTACCCATAGGAGCCCTTTCCCTTAACCTCCCTCCTGAGCAGTGGGGGGTGAGAGAACTGTGCAGGAGTTCAGCCGATATGCCTTTCTCTGCCCCCTCCGATGTTCACAGCTTTATTCCAAGAAGCCTGACATATCCAGGTTTTATCTGAAGAAGAGAAGAAAAATGAGGGGCAAAAAACCCAGTGAGGTTCTCTGATGTACTGCTCCTTTCCAGGTAGCTACATTGTACTATGATGTACTGCTTTCAAAAGCTGGTTACTGCTGCTTTAAGAATAAAGATAAAGGACTCACAGGGGTTTCAGATGGGAGAAGTGTGATGGTTTAAAGAGCAACAGGTCATTCTTTGCTCCTACAAGACACTGGAATTTCACAGCTGACTTTACAAGCACCGTGGAAGGCCAGCACACACGCCTGTATGTATTCAGAGACGTCCAAATCACTAAAAAGTCACCTTTTCCATATTGTTCCCTATGTGAAGGATGCTTTCCTTGCCTAGACTGTAAAGGTATTAACCTGCCTGTCTTGAAGTTCCCTTCCAAGGTATCAGGAATCCAATTCACACCAGTCTAGATGGGCGACCTGTAAGAATCAGTGACATTGATTTTTATTCCCTTTTTTGGTTTAAGTGTATTTAACAAGAGACAACTTTAAAATTAACAATAGCAAGTGATCATACTCATAACTGGTGTATGTTTATATGGCACGCTGATGAGCCCGGGTCAATATTATTTAACTCCCAGCAGGACTCAATATCTTAGGATTGGTGACCAGGTTGTAGAGCTGTTGACTGGCTCACTTGGAGTACAGGCAGAGCAAGCTCACAGCTGCCTTCACATTCCTGTGTGAATGCAGGAACTGCCCATCAGGTCCCCATCATTGTGGTCTCTGCCCCTTCTACTGATTTTCCAGTCTTTAGTACCTGCTTCTTTGCATGCAAGTACCTTAGAGGAAGTAGAGTCTTTTAAACTGCATCTAAATAATATCATATAGTCAGAGGTATCTGAGCTGGACATTCCTCCAAAACTGGAAATAATCTAAAAGCAGTCAACAGAAACAAAGCAGATGCCTGAGCAGTTCAAGCACAGAAAGTCAGAAATTCAAGAGGGAATTTCAAGGTGTTCCGCATCAGAAAATTTGTCACCGCTTCAGATTTTTCTTGGTGAGGAGAATATGGGGAAAGCCAGCAGAGGCTCAGGACTGGCACCGATCTGGCATCCTTGTGTGCCACTTTCAGCAGTTCTCACTTTTGAATGAGGCACAAAACCTGTTCTATGAACGTATAATGATGATGATAATGCTTTGCACTTCAAAAGCTGCTTTTCTTATACAGTCTGAAAGATTAACGAATGAGACTTCACAAACCTATGCTAGTTAGCATTTAACTGATCACAGTGTTTACACTGACACATACGTCTTTATTTTTGAGAAATAATTTCACTGAAAGCCTCAGTAAATTGCCAAGAAGAGGGAATTATAATCATCAAGGGCCAAATCCTGCCTGCTATCTTCATACCAGTGCAGAGAACATCAGGATTTGGTCCAAACCATTTTCCATAAGCAGCAGCGGCAACACATTTCCCAGTTTATTTTCCTTTCTCTTATATCCTCGTACACTACAATCTTCTTTTGACTCATTCTCTCTCTATTGATTTGATATCATTATTTCTCTTTCTTCCTCTTGCAATAGTAACTGTGCCTGAGAAGACTAAAGTGAGATCAGTCCTCGAATTGCTTTCCTTGGCTGCTGACTTTTCTTTTAAGCTGCAAGTATTCCAAAATCTACAGCATATCTGCCAAGCAGAAACCACAGCATGCAAATCAATAGACATGCCTAGGCTGCTAAGAGCAAAACTCTTGACAATCCCAAAATAGAGCTTGAAAACATGTATTGGTGCATGGTGATTTCTTGCTTCCCCCCCAATGACCACATATACTTGTTATCCTTGCTCTGACTCCAGCTCCAGCAGCAGCCAGCTAGTCTTGGTTACAAACTACAGGCTGCTCTTTATTCTCAGATCTAAGCTATTTTAGTCATTACTGATCTGCAGGAGAGTGTTTTTTTGCTCCTGAGTGTTCAGTTCCTCTGAGACGTTCAAACTCATTTGAAATACTTACAGAAAATGTAAAGGACAGAGGGGAGGATGGTGCTGTCTGCAGAGACCTGCCAGACTAACCTTGCAAAAACATGTCCATCACGAACACTAATCTTTCTCTGAAAACTAAAGCAGGTGTTTCCTTCAATTTTTCTCCTGTTTACAAATGGTGGCCCAATTCTGTCCGGCTTACTCAAGCACAACTCCCAGTGAAATCCTTCTCCCTCTCTCAAGTTCAGAAATGTTGTCTCAGTAGGTAGGACAATACGTCTGTATTGACTGGGGGTGACGAGTCTCATTTTCCCTTGCTGTCATCATAATGTCACTCATTAAAGTGAAATAACTCAAAAGATACATCTAAGTGGCAAAACACAGTGCTGTGGGTGAATACAGAACTATTACTGGGCTAGTTTGGATCCAGGAATGATAAAGCTGATGAATGCCCTGTCTGCCTGGGCAGGTACGGGCAGTAAGATGCTAGACCTGCACCAATCCAAGCTGGTAGATGTTAGCCAGGTCTAATCTGGCAACTGGGTAGTCAAGTTAGTCTTGGAGCTGAAGAACACAGAGGGAAAGCAGGGCTTCTTCACACAGCACATGCTGAAGTGTCTACGTAATTGCCACACTACAGCTGTTTGGCATTCAGCTGGCCCTGTCCTTGCTTCCAGCTGATGTGTGACAGTGCAGATGTTTGGTCCTCATCAGCCTGCCCAGCGTGTCACTGCTGCTGCTCTGGGCAATTTTTCACTTTTGTTTCTAGTGAGTGAAATACAGGTAGAGCTTCCAGAGACTATCTCCCCTTCGTGCCTTTCTGACCTCCATTAATCTGCTAGTTTCATGAAAGATTATGAAAGCACGATTGTAACCAGATTTTTAGTATAGTATCCTCCGAGCAAATAGAGAAAAATAAGAAATTCCTGGTCCTTTGAGAAGATGGATGGCAGAAGGGTGGGGCCAAGGAGCGATGTAAAATGAAAGGGGGAAGAAATTCTGCCTAAAACTGCAGGTAGTATCATACAGGATGTGTTACAACAACTACAGAAAAATCACCTCTTTGTAAACCATATATATACATTATGGTATAAAATAGCTTTCTTTGAAAAAAGAGATACAATACTAGACGGCAAAAAAATAGGCTCAATGTACCATGTTCAGATACCTATGGAGATGAAAACAGCACTCAAAATCAGAGTGTCTTCATATTATTTTACTAGGAACTGTAATGACATTACCCAATAGAACCTACTCACAGCTGCTCCACCACCAGCGAATGGGATGAAGCTGGGGAATGTGCACCAGGGCCAGGGAGAGAATGCCACCTCTCCCTGGCTGCAGCAAGAGCCAGCATGCAGCAGTTAGGCTAGATGCAATTAATGTCTTTAAAAAAAGCTGCAGTGGCAATATAGCCTCTCTGAGGGATGAATATGACGGTAAAACCACTAATGAGAGAGCTAATTGATTCAGCAGGTTAGAGCAGTAATGAAGAATCATCTACTGGCTGCCTAAATCAGATCATCTGACACCTGCAGAGTACGAGTGTGGCTCGTCCAAAGTAGTGGGCCTGCTGTTAGCCTATTAATAATTTCATTGTTCATTTCTTGCTTCTTAATCTGTTTCACCCAACATTGTGTGTTTTATTAGAAAGAAAAGCAAACAAACAAACAAACGGCCGCACGCGCTCTCACTGAAACAATGACATTTCCCAACAGCTACCTCTCTTGATTAATGCAGTTTTCAACTACCTACAATGAATCAAGTAATCTGCTATTTACTCGATCTTAACCATTTTTCTTTTCCAAGCTAGAAATGGGGCACCCTCAGGGAATTGTAGTTTTTACACATTGCCATTTTATATACTATTTTATATATTGTTTTCCGAAGTATTGTGAATTTCAATTTTGCCAGAAATTTGTGTATCTTTCTTGGTGTTGCCACCAGTTTTCCTAGGTGACCACAGAAGACCAAATTAAAATTCTATCTGGCCAACTGCAACCTTTAATCATTGGCAGAAAGCCTGCATGTGAATAAAGCCTACCTGGTGAGTAAAAAATTGAATGTTTTGTGTCTTTCTCCTGTTACAAAAGTAGAAAAACAACCCAAGTTTTCATCATTGGATCAAAAGCTAAACCAACTTGCAATGTCTGTCAGAAAGTCACATAAGACACTGCGGCCATTGTGTACATTTCATGAAGAAATAATCTCACAGCATGTTATAACCCTGATTGAGAATACCAAAGTATCAATACCTTCAGAGTCATTGCAGAAAAAGAAGCACAACTGAGAAATCCCCATTGTGTGAAGAACGCACTTATTCTTGGGAAGCAGGCAAACATTCTTGCCTCTTAAATAAAGTATGTCAATAAGCATATTATGAAGTACTAACTCTGGAAGGTACCCAGTATTTTGGGCTTCATTGAGTTGTTTCCATTGAGACAGAATCGCTTGTATGAACTAGGTCTATTTTCGGAACAAGTCATTTATACAGCAAGAGTACAGACAAAATTCTTTCTCTAAATCCAAATGGAAAAAAAAGAATCCTAAAAATGATCAACAGTTTCTTGTTCAGAAGCCCAAGCTGTCTTATCTTGCAGGTCCTGTGTCAAAAGAAATGATTCTCAAGCTTATTTTGGGGGCAATACTTGTACTCACTGCTCTTGAGATCTGACATACTTGTCTTCCACCCACCATCCTACTCCTGCAGCTGCAACAAGCCTCAGGGAAATCTTTATTTAAGTTTTTGGTAAGTCAGACCTCTCTGTGTTGCTCAGTGTTTTGGTCTGACTTCTTCAGCTATCCTAAAATTAAACAATGTGCAACTACTCCCCTACTTAAAATGGAAGAACAGTAGCCGGGAAACCAACCTGCTTCACTGAGGTTTACAATGACATACATTTTTTTTTAACACCTCGTTGTTCGACAACACATCAACAGAAAGAAATTCCATGACAGAAAAAAATGGGTCCCTCACAGAACAGTTGAGGCTTTGTTAGCGACGGAAACATTTAAATAAATGTAAAGTCCCAGATCAGATTTTCAAGCCATTCATCTCTATTCTTACTCAGGATACCAACACCAGAATGTTATTTTATTCTAAGCTTTAGATATATCGGTACATCTGTGTGTAATTATCAGCCATTTGCAAATTAAACGAACCAAATTGCATCTTTCTTTTCATTCAAAAGGTCAATGGTGTACATAAGCGTTCTCTTGTCGGGACACTGCCAGCTCAAACACCCTAAGATGCCCAGCCTTCCCCTGTTCCCAGGACACGCTGGACCAATATGATTGCTTTTGGTACTGTATTCTAAACGGGATCAAGGTATGGATCCACATTAAAAGTAAACACTTTTCTGGATCACTCGTACCTCTTATGATTTCACTGATTTGGTTCCCCGCGTGCACCCATGAGCAGTTTAGTGTCACAACAGACAGAGGGGCATGGAGATGGATACAAACTGCTTAAGCCAGTACTGCCACCAAAAGAAACATTTGTCATACTACAGCTTTAAGATACAAACCAAATCCATTTAACAGCTTTTTACCGGGTGTCAGACAGAGGTATGTAGGATCAGCCCGTTGCTGCTTTCACCACTCTCCCATTCATTTGCTGGTGATGTCAATTCCTGACCGTGGCAGGTTGCTATATATTGCAGTGCCATCCTTTCTGCTTCCCCCGTTCCCAGTCAGGCAGATGCTGCTTTTCCTCATTGCCCTCTCATATGTCTCCTTTATTATCCTGCTTGCACTGTCATTTGTCTGCGTTTGGCCTTTCTTACGTATCTTCCAATTGTCATTTGCAGTTTGCAGTCTCTGTTCCCGTGTTTGTAGGAAGTCAGTCTCAAATGTTGAACATTTTGCTATATCAAGGTAGTCTCTGTAGGGATACTTACAGCTTCTGCTCTTAGTGCCTTCCAGAAATGTTTCTTTAATAACACACATAAATATTAAAGGAAGAGAAGGAAAATTGGAAGGAAGAGAAGGAGGGTTTTGTTATTTTTTTCTGACCCAATTTCCATCCATCACTTCAATTAGGTTCTCAGAGACAGATGAACTTCTGCATCCTTTTTCCCTCCGATACCTTCTGTACAACTCCATATGGATCTTCAAAAATCCTGTCTTGCTCAACCTTCCCTCCCTGTTCTCTGTCTGCATGAGTGCCCTATTTCTATTCCTTATTTCTTGGTAATTGTATTCAAACACTCTCTTTGTTCTTTGTTTGCTAACCTGCATTTTTTTTCCTCTAGTCAGCTTATCTCTTTTTTAGTTCTTTTGATTAAAGTTCTCAATTCATTTAGTATCTTTCTGTTTCTCCCCAGTCCTTCTAAAGTGAAACTATAAAGCACTGCAGGGAATGCTTGTATTTACCTCCCAATTCTCTTAGCCAGGCTTTCAGGCTGACTTGTAAGCTGTATACTACTACATCTTAAAAGTTTCCAATCCTACACTGAGCAATTTTACTCTTCCCTTCCCGTTCTCCTCTGGCAATAGCAATAGCTTCAGTTTCTATACCCATCGCGGTCTTTTAGAATTGTGATTTGCTGCTGCTAAAGTCCTTTCCTGATGATCAGATAAACTAAATAACCCGCACAATTTGGAGTGAACATCTCTGTGCACTGGCAGCGTAACTGCAGCAGGAGCAGAGAGGTGACAAGTTGCTACACTGTGCATTTTTCAACGCACACATTATGTCGCAGTTTTTCATCCACCGTCTGTCTGAGGTAGCAAGAAAATTGGAGGAGTGTTAGACTGCAATTCTCCTCGGATTTGTCTTACGTTTTAAACCAAAAGTAGGGGAAACAGCAAAGAAGCGTGCATCATAGTCAGCTTGGCTTGATTTGGGCTTTTATTGTTATTCCAAAGGATCATTTTTCTCTCTTCCACAGGCAACATCCTGGTTTGCAGCCTAGATGTGTTTCTACCCACATCAATACCAGTGAGTTCATCTTTCCATTTTCACTGAAGTTGCTTAGTAACAGAAGATGAGGGGAAAGCGTGTCCAGACTGCATTGCAACGTCTTATCTTCAGGTTCATTGAAAAAGATGGACTAATGGACCACCAATGTGAAAATGTTGCTCACATCTGAATCAGTGGATCCATTTGATATTCCTCAAGGAGCTTTTAAAAGAATATTTTTGTCATATTTCTTTTCAGCACATATATTTTTATGTGAATGCCCTTCAACTGTGCTGAATCTAAGAATTAATAAAGTATTCGCTTTCTTTTTTTTTTCTTTTTTTTTTTCTTTTTTTTTTTTCACATGGTATTCTGCCTGCTTTGGTAAATATACAGCATGAGAGTTTCCATATTTTGGGCAGACACACTTTGAGTCATTCTTTAGTATCATTTTGAAAGTGAACTTACAGTCCATTAAAAGGGCAGGCAATCTCAAGAATTTTTAATAGTGTGGACCTGAGCTTAATAAAGATACAGTCTCACGGATGAGTTCCCTCACTACTGTGATCCTGAGAACAATCTCCACTCCCACAGTGACTGTATAACATCATTCCAAAGCAGTACTGCATTAAGGAAGTGTGCAGGTGGGATTTTCAGGTCTTTGGCTGTGGTCTAACTCTACAGCTCCTGAAGGCGAACAGTAAGAGTATAGCGGTTCCAAAATCTATTACAAGATTTTTAATTGTCTTTTAATAAAATTTTCTATTTAAAAAAATCCAAACAACCAAACAAAAAGGAAGGTCATGCAGAAAGGTCAACAGACACCATTCCTGATCACCAATCTCCAGACAATATTTAGGACAGAGTCAGCTCAGGACTTTTCAGCAATGCAGTCAAAGCTGAATTTTCCATCCATGTCCTTCCCTTTGATCTTGCACTATGGAAAGCATCTCTCCTCTAATCTCTATCTTTAAATAAACTCATTCCCTACAGAAACATTGCTTTTTTAGACTAGTTCATTGCATCCAAAGACAACAGCAGCAGCCATCAGAGCCATGAATCTAGATAGGAGTTGCTTCCTTTTTATCCTGCTAGGCCCAGGGAAAAGGGAGAATAAAGCCCAGGGCTGTTGTGCTGGTTTTGTCTGGGGTAGAGTTAATTTTCTTCATGGCAGCTGGTATGGGGCTGCGTTTCGGATTTGTGCTGGAAACAGCATGGATAACACAGGGATGTTTTCATTACTGCTGAGCAGGGCTCGCACAGAGTCAAGTGAGTGAGCGGCGGCATGGGGCTTAGCTGCTGGCTGGGGTTAAACCACCACAGGTGCTTTTCCACTCCCTGCAGCGACAGCCCATGACTGTGTACTCACCACCAGCCCCAGCACAGACAAGCAGAGGGGCCAGGGCAGACAGAGCAGAGCTGGCTGCACAGACACTACAGCCTGGCAGCCTACTAGTGCAGATGCTGTGCCCCCAGCAAGGGGAAAGCTTTAAACAACTCCTTGCACTCTACATAAGCCAGCTGCAATTTGGAGCTCTTTATGTACGTGTAGCATGATGGCAGTAAATGGCTCAGCCCACAGTGTGAGTTATACACTTCGATTTTCTTCTGATATGACTGTATGAACAACCTTTGCTAGTTCTTGGTGATCCATACCCTTGTCACAAAAGGCTGCTTCTAGTTACACAAATGAAAGTGGGTGATAGGAATAAATATTGAATATATGCCTGAATGTATGAGATACGTAACTATTACAAACACGTCTTTTCATTTATCTGTTAACAATGAATAATAAACAACACCTTTAAAAGATGAATGCTGATTTCAATTTTGGATATATTTTTGTTCTGAAAAGGAGAAATCTGTCTGTATGTCACCACAGAATACTTAGGGTCTGTGTGAGACTACCTCTTGATCATGGGTTTTTTAATTTTTCTGTTTGAATCTTAAGAGAAAAATCTGTTGCTGCTCCATTGCACCACTTACTCAACATCCTCAAATCCCCAAGGCAAAGAGTTTGTTTAGATGCAAGATGGCAGAGTATAGATCATAATTACACTGAAAGAGAAGTGGTTTAAAATTCAAGATTTAAAAAAAAAAAAAACTGATACAAAATACACAATTTGACTAAGAACTTAGAAATGGATGGTCAGGGTCCTACAGGAATATCTTTAAATACTTAAGGGTGCATTATTCAATGCCTTGCATTATGCATTTATCATTACTCCCAACCTCAGCATTGTAGCAGAAAATACATATGATAACAAATTACTCCTATAAATCCTAGTTGAATCTTTTCTTGCATGTTTCCCTCTGGAATTTTCTGAAATTCATTAGAAATGATAGCCTATATGTTGCAGAATGACAATTGGTTTATTTGTATTGAGATTACAGGAATAGTTTTATTTGATAAATACATCTGAATATGGTCTAATGAAGAAATTGCCTAATCTACCACTGAAACGTCATCATACCTAGAAACCACATGAAATCAAACGCCCTTCAGCACACAGTGTCACTACACACAGTTCAGGACAGGAACTGAAGACACTGAAAAGAGGTGAGACTGAAAGGAATAAGGGTATTAATGTGATACAAAAATAGCTTGAGCCTGTACTTCCCTTCTTTGTCAAAAAGTCTCCAAGATTCTTAAATGTCTACGCACACATGCTAAGAACAGAAATGTCTGCAAAAGTTAAGCCAGTATTATGCTCCAAGCTGTATCATGGCTGAAAGAAGCGGTTCCTGCACTGGAAGCCGTACGGCCTTTTCATCCTCTGCCATCCAGCACCTAAGCTGTGATCTACTGTATTGCAGGTTGCTCGACACATTCACAAGTGTAATAAAAAGAACTAGACCATGTCCCAAAGGGATTGAATGAAAGAGAGAAAAAAATGTGAACAATAAAATTCCACTGAAGATATTTCCAGCTTTTCTGTATTTTTCCCCCAATCTCCTCATCTTTAACAAGGGAGGTTCCCTTCTTGTTTTGTGTGCTTTGTAAATAGTAGCAACCATTATTTATTCAACATATTTGCCTTTTGTAATGTTGGCTTTAATTTTTAATATTCACACAGATATTCTTCTTCAATAGCATTGTGCACAGGGGCATATCTGTTTGTATTTATTCATTAGTGTGTTGCTAATTAAATATGTGTTTCATTAAACTTGTTTAAAAAAAGGTAGAAGTTGAGAAGAACGAGCATACTGAAGTACGAAACCCCAAGGCTCTGAAAAAGCTTCCACAGCTGAGTTGTTAAAAGTAATGTGGGCAGCAGGAGTGTCAAAAGCATCTCATGTTTTCTGCACGGTACCAAGTTTAAACAAAATGTGTGTGCTAAAGGTAGCAGGTAAAGTTAACGTGTATCTGTCTACTTAGAATATTCATGCCGGGAAATCAAAGCACTTCAGTTACTTTTCCTCTGGCTGCTCCCCTGGCTGGCTTTTTGCCACATGCATTATTTTCTCAGAACGTTCCTTTACAAAGATGTACAGAGATACATCACATGTAAATGAGTATAAAGTGATTGCCTGCTTTGACTGTCTTTGCATGGCGAATTCTAAGGTACTGTTTTTCTCTTCAAAGCCTAGAAGACCAAGTCCCTGCCCCTCTTCCTAAATGCCACTGAATTGTCAGTGTTGCCCTCCAACATCCCAATCTGACGCATTTGGAAGTTCCCACTGGCTTCGCAGCAGTCACTACATGCTTTCTACAGCAACGCAGCCCTGAAGCATAGCAAACGCAGTGATGGAAGGGCTCCATGACAACTGTAACTTTAGAATGGGTACATGCCCAAACTCAAGGCATGGACCTGCAAGGGATATTGATCCTGTTGCCGGCTGAACTTTCATAAGTAATTCTCTTGAACTTTGCCATGCAAGGCTATGCCCACTGGTCCTGCCTTTGCTAGCTTACCAATCTAGCGTGACAGATGACAGTGAAAGGTTTTAGTGAAAAATGAAATCTGCTCTTCAAGTGTGTGAACACTCCTGTGTTTAAACTATCACTAAGCTAAAACCCTGGTGCCAACATCACCAGTTCCACCTGTTGAATAGCTCAGATCAGATAGTTTAGACTTGTTCTAAAGACAAGTTGTTTGGTAAGTATCTAATCATATGAACTGGACGGAAAGGAGAACATCCCAGGATGGTGACCACCAGCGGCAAAGCCTGTATTTACCACTCAGGAGAAGGAGAGGGAAAACAAGCATGCGACTGGCACAGGAACCAACACATCAAGCTAGAGCACCAGGAATTATGACATGAACTCAGCATATCAGAGACTTGCAGGAACATTATAGCCATCTGTAGATCTTGCAGTAACAGCACACAAAATGAAAGGATATGGATGGGAAATCACCAGTTTATGCAAAACAAAAGGGTAAGCAGATGAGAATTTTTTTAGAAGGAACATTTATCATGAATTTACCATGACTACTAACAAATAGAATGATGACGGTGGACACAGAGAGAATGACCTGGGTGCTAGGTGAAGTCAAATGGTATTATCTAGAAGAATGTGCTTGTTAGAAGGAATAATAATAAACAGAAATAAAATAAAAGTTTTAATAAAAGGTCTAGGGCATGAAGTGAGTCTGTTGCAAAAGACTGCAAAAAGACAGTTGTAACAATCTCAGTGTACGTGAAGAATGAACTTGGAAGGATCCTGTACATAATATGTACTAGACTGCAAGGAATGATAAATAAAAGAAAGATCAAGAGTGTGCAGAACAGAGTGAAGGATGGCACAGAACAAAAAGGTTTAGAGATAAACAGAGTTATGGAGCAGATGCAGAACACAAAGTGCAAGAACGTCATTCAACTCCACTGTCACAGCTGCACTGGCAGATGGAAAAATACAAATAAGATATAAAACAATGCTCTAAGATCCATAAGGTGTCTGTTCCATGGTTACAATGGTCCTAAATGCTCTGGTTTAGTTTTCAAAAAGAATCAGTATTTAATCTGTAAGTATTTAAATACAATATGTTCTTGTGAACAGGCAAATGCTTCTCACACATGAATTTACCCTGTTTAGCCATTTACTTCTGTCCTGCCCTCAAGGATTTGGACAGCAGTAGGATCCAAAAGAAAAATCATATGATAAAAGTTACAGATGATCATACAAAAAAAGGGATGTTTTAGTGTTTATTTGTAGCCAATTGATCCCTATAAAAAGCAGTTGGCTAAGACAGAAAACCAACAAAATTGAATTAAAATTTAGGCATATTTAACAACATATGGAGTGTTTTCCTTCAACTGGAAGATTAAAATTTTATTATTATTTCATCAAACTTTAACTATCATCTGGAAGAAGTAACTTGCTTTCGTTATTTCCTTGGGATATTTAATTCTTTTACAGTAAAATATTAATGTTCAATCATGTATATTTTCCTTCTGTTCCTCGTTCTTCCCAGTTTGTGTCCATTTAAATGTTAAAATAAGATAATTAAATAACTTCTTCCTTAGTGTTTGAAGACTATTTCCATGATGAAATAAAATTTATTTACCACTGCGTGTTTGTTGTACATCAACAGGCTGGAACAGAAACTCTTCCTCAAAGAGGTTATAATCTACTGCATACAGAAAAAAAAGGGCAGTTTGATAATGGAGAATAGTTTAAGTGGCACTTTCTGGGCTATTGGTAAGAGAAAGGTAAAAGGCTGTTCAAGACACTGTAAAATCCTAAAGTCATTTGAGTGTCTTGACTGATTTCAGTGGACTTGATTTTCTAGGCAGAATTTATGGAAGAATTTAATGAAAAACAGAGAAGCTACTCAGTAGACAAGAAAGAAAGATTGCACCAGATATGAACTAATTATCTCAGAGACAGATCAAGATAAAGAAATAAAGGTCATATTAGGAAGAAGGATGAATAGATCAAGTGAAATAGCACAAACAAAAGGTTGTAAGAATGAGAAGACAATTTTCACTGATGAATAGTATGGAGGAATCTGTGGAAGGAGTGAGAACAAAAGGAGGAAAGAATAACTGAGATGGAAACGAGGTAGTTTCTGCACATCTGTAGGGGTAGCAAAGGAGACTCAGATTGGAGGAGTATAATTAAGTGAATACATAGTTCCAGTGTAAGATATGAATAGAATGGAATAAAGAAAAACAAACCATTATAAATGTCAAAGTTAACATAACATTTGCAAGACAGACAGTAAGGTATGACTGTATCAACACTGTAGAGATAAAGGTAGAGGAAGTAGGTGATAAGATCAGCTATAAAGATGATAACATTCAGATAGTGACAAAATAGCAAACATGATTTCAAGGTGATAGTTCAAGAAATTGGACGGCAGGTCAGGAAAAGAGATCATTATTCAGGATTCATCTGAACATGAGTATTGGCTCTGTCATTCACAGGCTTCACCGAAGTCAGGAGAGAGCTAGAGACAGAGTAATTTAAGTGTAAACACCAGGCATTATTCTTCTATCATTACTACACACTAGCAGGAGTCCCCCTATGAGCTGACTGTGATGGCCTATCAATTAAGACTCGAACTGTCTGCTTAAGAAACTGAAGTAATGGTTTCTTAGTTTATTTTGGGATTCTACTTGACTGTGCTACAGATCATGTTAACATAGAAAGATATATTAATTCATGCATAAAATAACTACTGATAGTGACATAACCTGCACAATAAATAGTCAATCTCAATTAATACTATGCAACTTTTGTGCAACCGCAGGATTTAACTATTGCAGGTATAGAACAGGGTGTTGTAGTACTAGTCTAAGTGCAGATACAGAATTGAAGTCTAAAAACTTTTCCAAAAAACTAAACACAGTAATAAAATATCTTAATCTAATTACAACAACACTGATTAATCTACCACTGTTTAGCCAATCTTCAAAAGCACCTATTTCTCCACAATTCATTTCCTGATTCTTTGTCATGCCTGATATAAATGCAAACAAAAAACTATTTTGGTATCAGTATTCTGAAGAGCATTTATAATTATTTTATATAGTTATTTCTGAAAATCAGGGAAGTATTAAAATCATGTTAGAATTTATCATTCTTTAGTTATAAGAAGTGAAACCATAGTCTATGGTTCATAGTCTATGAAAACATAGTCTAGATTGGCCACAGCCTCCTGCCAAAATACTAAAAAAATATCCATAATTTAATGCTATACAGAAGTGAGGAGATCGTCCTATTTCTATTTTGCTGCTGACATCAAACACTGGGCAAATACTAACACGGTGGTTTCTCTCATCATCAAGGCCCTTTGCTCACTGCCCATACGAGACTGAGCAGCCACACTGTAGCACCAGCTCCTGGTCATTACTGGTTCCACTCCAGTGCAGAGCTCTGTATCTGCACCAGACTCTGCTCAAATCAGTGAGCATTGCAGCGCTTGAGCAAACCAAAGAACGGAAATTTTTGCCACTTATTTAATCCTTAAAACATCCCTTTCTGAAACACATGCTGAAAATCTTGCAAGATTCCAATAACTGGGTGGATAAGCTCGATGTCTCTAACTGCAAACAATTCCATTTTATTGCTTGCCCCATCTCTAAGAATTCGCCAGTTATCTTGTCTCATAGATAGGTAGTAAATTCCCGATGCACTTGGCAGAGGCTTTGCTCCAGTGCTCGCACCACTCTACACAGTAAGATCACGGATTGTTTAGGGGACTCTTTAAACTACTAATACAAATGTACAAAACCAAACAAAACCCCTTCCAACATGATCTAAAATATGCCACTGAACATTTGGATATGAAGTCAATACCTGAAGCTTTGGAGCCATCTAAACTGTGGAGTGCGTAATCATCCCTGGAACCACCCACACGAGAACAGACACACTTCATTCATCTAATTATGTTAAGATACTCCTAATGTGACATGTTAAAACAATAAAATTATTTGAATGCTACCTCTGCTGATTATCATGTAATTTATACCTTCATTTCAGTTTTGAGTGAAAATCTCTCTCTCTTTCCTTAGTGCTTCACATATTAAACCAAAATCCTTATTTGTTTTCAATCCCTGCTAGTAAAGATAATGTTATTTCCCTTATTATAATGAAGTTAAATGCTTCAAAAAGATCTGCATGTGGCAGCATCATCTGTGTGCTAAGATGAATTATCCATATCTAGCACTTCAAACAGCATTCCTTGCTATGGATACCCGTAGACATATGCCCTGCACAAAAGACCCCTTCTCATTTCCTGGAAACTGTGTGTGGTACTTAGTAAAAAACTGTTCACCACCCATCTCAACTCACAAAAACATACCTAATGTTTGAGTACAAAGAAAAATGACAACTGTACTAACATGATTTCAGTGCATCTAGTGTTCATAAAGAAATGACAATTTCAAGCTGTCACGCTGCTGAAGAATTGTAAAATTGCTGTTGATGCACCATGTAACCAGTGAACAGGTGCTAGAAATGATTGCAGAGTGGTTCATATTAAATAGAGACCTTTGGAAAAGAAAGTTACATTCTGCCAGGCAAATTTGGAGAGGTTCAGCTGATAACGCATATTTATGAATACTGGCAAGCAATGGCAAAAAAAACAGGAGGTAGAGAGAAAAAAAAGTCTTGGATGAGCAGAGTGATATCACAGCAGAGAAGCAGACTGGCTCTCCCCTGAGAGATTAGAGACATACACTGGGCAGGACGGTCAAACCTTTAATAATAACAATGACACAGCACAAAAAAAAGACTTCCTTCTTGAAAAGAAAAATCAGCCGCTGTATTTAATGAAAATTCTATTTTCCTAACATTATCGGTATCTGAAGGACAATCTAGGTGCTTCAAGACATCCCACGGCCATTATCTCACAGAAGGTTAAATAGAGTTACCAACTGTTCAGCAACTTCTTTTTACTACACTCAACAGCTTAACAGATTCAGCTACAGATCCAAACCAAAGATAGCCAAAGGTGTGTAGAAAGCTGTTCCAGCCAGCTTGTAAAACAGTGGGAAGCATTTAGCAGGTTTTAATCTAGAACTCAGACAGTCCCTTCCAACAAAACCAGACAGTTCAATGCCCCTTTTGTATCCCTCAGTTCTCTACAGCGACCGCTGATCATTTGACCAGAGTTACGGCAATGTTGGGGATGGGGGCACGGGGGGATTGGTGAGGGACGAGGAGAGAAAAGGTATTAACAGTTAGACATAAAAATCAAGCAAGCTTATTCAGCTGTTGGAAGTGGAGCTTAAATGGCTGCTATTAAACACCCTCCACCCTGTTACCTCCTTCTGCAAAACACCAGAAGATGCTCAATAATCTGGCATGTTTGTGCTGTACGTGCTCACCTCCGTGAAAACTGTGCAGAGCTCTAAAACGGGCCACATATGATCCAGGCGCCACAGTTGTGCCACTTTGATGTATGGGTTTACATTAGGCAAACAGGACAGAAAAATAGCTACAAGGAAAACAAAGATCACTTCCTATGTTCTTTCACAGAATCACAGAAATCCTCGTGTTCTGACTCACTGCGTTAAACTGCCCCAGACCGCCAGGTTGCAGAAGCCAGCACGCGGCTGGGTGCAACTGGTACTGCCCACTCACTAGTTTTTATGTGCATATGGACCTGAAAGAGGCAAAACCAAATTCCCCACCCATTTATCACACACAGCCACAGCCCGATTGCGCTCCACAGCAGATGAGTAGGTATAAATTCCACCTTGATCCTGCAGTATTTTCCTCCTGTGGTTACCCTAGACTGGACAATAGCTGTAAAAAACCCCATTCCTTTCTGAAATCCCTGGACAACATTTGCCTTCATGACCTTTTCTTTTAGTTAATTCCACATCATGAATATTGCATAAACAAGCTATTTCCTGATATAGAATTGCTCACCTTTATTTCAGTGGCTGAATCCTTGATTCTGTCTTGTGGGGTGGTAGAAAGTAGGAAATGATTTGATACTATGGCACTGATCAGATCTTACCAATTTTGTATTGCAGTCAATTGCCTCTAAATAAAGCTAAATTTGCATAACTTCTATTCTTCTAGCCTTTTATAAATGGCAATTAAACACCAGCATTTGGGAAACAGAAGCAGGTTGACAAATATGCCCTTGGGGAAGCCAAGTGCTGCCAGCTCCTTCTTTATGCCTCGATATTTCCCATTTCAGACGGCTATAGTGGGTAGCTTTTTTCCAAGGCTAAAAACATGGGTTTGACTTCAGGAATAACTGTGAAGAATCTAGAGAAGGTTGCAGTGAGATCTAGTTCACAAAATGTGTATTAGGAGCTCAACTTACAGGAATTTCCTGCAAACTCAAAGCTTCTGGACTTGAACTCATCCTTAATGAGAACAAATCCTTGATGTACCCCTTACTATCTTCGGAATTTCATTCTAGGTTAGCAGAAGAAGAAGGTATGGATAAGACTTTGGCAGAGTAAAGAATACAAAACACTATCAAACATGAAGTGCCTGACGCGAACTTTACTAGTAGCTTGTAACTGATATGACAGACACAGGTGATAGAAGTCTTGCATCCAACAGCCAGATATCAGGGTTTGGGTTCTATAGAAATGATAGTGGTTAATACCTTAACTGTCAGGCCACGTGCAAGTGCAGCGAGAAACATGTTTCTTGTTTCATCTGCACGGGCTGTCACAAACTACTGCAACGAGTCATGCAGCAAAGGTAGGAAAATGAGGATCTGTTAAGATTACTAAACATACTGGTTGGATAAAGACAAAACAGGTATTGAAGTGGCAAACAGAACACAAGGGAACACGGTGACTTTAACAGAATCGCGCACATACACCCCCCCCCACCACTGACAGACGCTCACCTACTAATTATATGGGTATTTTGTTAATGTGCCAAGAGAGTTGAGCGTAGAGAACCCAATCACTCTGCTGTGTCTGCTTCTCAAATCTTTCAAAGGTCAGAATGAAACTGTAAGTAATCTAAAATGTCCTGCTCTTAGCCCTCTGTCCCCAGTGACATTTTGGAACCATGTGCTGAACTAAGCAGCTTGCCACAGAATGTACTTGGCTATGTCTCCACAGAAAGGAGTATATGAAAAAGCACTTAGCATTGACCTATTTGTGCTTCCGTTCTAATCAACTGGAAAATACAGGCTGGTCAAAAGTGGATGCATCTGAACGCCCTACCTGTACACATTAACGTTGCAACAAGTTAAATGTGAGTAAGTAATACCGATAACTCTGCAAAGGTCTCCAAAGGCTCCACTCTCCCAAAAGAGATTAAGTTTCCATCTTTGGTTCTCAGATCCCCCAACATAAGAGAGAGATTAGATTTGGACAACAGAGGAAGGACAGATATACAGAGGAAGGAGGCACCTGAGGAGATATAATGTGTGCTCAAACAGAGCAGAAAAGCACATAGGTGTGTGCTGCAGAGGAGGTGACATGTTCTGTGCTAGAAGTGACTGCCCTTAAACTGAGCGGGACAGATACTGTGGTATCTCAAGATGCAAGGTGTACCTTTCAATACATCTGCTTTTATACTTTTAAGATAAATCCTGACTTGAGTAGCTGTCTCGTTTGCTTAAGTATGACTTTCTATTTTCAAATAAGGCTTTAAACTTTCTCTGCCACAAGCCACCTCTTCCTTCCTTTATACTTTGCAGGCTGTACGACATGCAGTTTTGGTTTCCTGCTGAATGCACACTTTTTGTTTGCTTATATATTTCAAGATCTCAATCAATCATGTTGTCAAAACAGTCTTTTTGTATCATCTACCTACCACCACTTGTCATTAGAGATGTTTAAAGCTCCACTGCTGTAGAGAGTCTGATTTACACTCTGACATCTCCCACACTGAGCTTATTATAATTGTCTATAAACTGCCCTTTCACAAGCTTTAATTAGGAAATAACAAATGGTTCAGAAGCATGCTGTTAGGCAGTTTATTCTTTCTAAATTCAGTATTTCCACTCTACTCTACTGATCACAATGTCATGCTATGCAACAATCATGTTGATTTCTAAATTTTCGCTTTAACATTTAAATCTCTTCATGACCTTTTCCCTTCTACTCCTCCTTCTCCTCTGCACAAATACATTTTACAGCTTTCTGAATTGTTCTCGATGCAATATTTCTGAGCTGAAATAGGAATAAGCTAAAAATAAGTACTGCACCATCAGAAAACGTTTATTTTATTAAGGGCCCACTGGAGAGGTGGCTTTCTTGGTTACACACAGTACTCTCCACATTCTAATACACCACTATAGCCTTACAATTTCACTGAGGACTTTAATAAAAAGTCTGAGATGAATTATATTGTTCAGTGACTTGGAGTCACAAATTCCAGAAAGGGTTATATAGTTCAATTAACTAGTCACACATTGCCAGAGCTTATTTTATACAGTAAAATTAGCACGGGGGAAATGCATCTAACAGCAGCTGCTGCAGACCACGGTATTATATCAAATAAGGTCTGAAGAGATAATCACACAGATCCCAAAATAAATGGAGGAGGAAGTTCTAAAGGTCGAACATGAATGCAAGCTTTCGGACGCGTATCTATGCATCTCTTGTTTGCAAAACTTTGTTTTCCACGTCTATAAATGGAAGAGTTTATTTAGAGAGAAAGATGATTTGAGCCTCGTTGATGCAAACAGTCCTGCACTACCTCTTCCCTTGAACTTCACAAAAGAATGTGCTTTAGTATTTATGAGGAATAGTCACAGCCTAGTCCACCTGCAATCAGTCACTGCTGTTTTGCAGCGAAATAAAGACTTCTGAACAGATTCATCACTAGAATTGCCTCTCTAACGATAATTCTATTTAAAATCTTGCTTTCACTGCACAGCACTGATTGCAGCAACAAAAGGTTTGAATGGGCTCAAGATATGTCTTTAGCTTGCTCAGCTGCTATTTCTCATCTGAGAACAGGTTATTGTTCAGCTATGTATTTCCCTTCTCTTCAGTACCAGGTCAGACTACTTGAAAGCACTGTTACAGTTGCTTTGGTACCAGACCAGCAGAGGAATGCACATTTGGTTCAAATGTCTTTTTCTTAGTGTTTCACAACCACTATCTACTGTCTCGGGTGTAAGAAGCCTTTGCAGAGCTTGATGTCCAGCTACATGTGGTGGTTGGGGTCTCCAGTTGGCATCGGCTCTCCAATGGCATTCTGCTGCCACAGGCACTTTTGGAAGGGAAACTAAGGAAAGCATTAGGGGTTTTAACATTTGGTGTAGTCTTCCAGTCAAGCTTAGGCTCAGCAAATAGTCAGCAGGCATATAGTCACAGAGAACTCAGCAGCAAGAAGCACAAATGGCAATGAAGAGTGTTCAGGCTTCTGTGTTGTCTTTTATAGCGATATTCACACTAGGGACAAAAGTAGATACATTGCACATGATGACTTGTTGAGATAAACATGCTGCAACAGCAACTTGCTTTGTCAATGCCTGGCATCGTAGAACATTCCCCCACTTTCTAACTAACTGGTTTCCTCCACGAAGATGTATCATGGGGTCTGTTCATAAAGCCTAAAATCTGTCTCTATAATGGGCATTTTGCTGAGTTTCTTTCTGTGATTTTCATACAGCAAAAAATACATACAGAAATACTAAGACAATACTTCATTAAACCCACCATACGGCACTTTCCTTTATAATACCCAAGTATGCATTTGTTTGACGTATGAAGATAGATGCATTGTTATAGAAGCAGTGTACTGGAGTGCACTGTTGATCAAACTAAGCCTAACCTGTTGAAAATTGCATTTCTGCTTTGTTAGCTCCAATCATTCATCAACTTGCACAGAAATTCAGTGAACATCTTTCTCAAAGGGTTCTTCAGGGAACAGAATACATAGCGTGTTTTAAAAACTGATATATTTTGTTTTAATAAAATGTTTGGCTTTGCGTACATCGACTGATACACTCTGTCAAAATGTGTTAGATCCCTAGATAACTGCATAACACCAGAGTATTATTTGACACATTTTTTAAGTCTATTTTTACCTATTATTTTATTTATGTTTGGCACTAGGCTTTATTTTTATTTATTTATATTAGTTATTTTCAAAGTTTAGTCCTGGCATTTCATCTGTACGTGCTGTATACTTTTGGCATGCTCAAAGGGAAGCTGTTGGGACTGGTGTGTCTAAAATTTGTTCTAGTCCATACATCCCATAGGACGTGGATCTAAAACGGTGCAATACAACTAGGTTGAGAGAAGGCCAGATTTAACTGTGTGCTGAATGACTTCCAAAGGACGGTAATTTTCCAATTTCCAGGAATGTCTTTGTGTTGCAGATATAAAGAACTAATTTCCATTTCTTCTAGATCTGACTCAAACTCTCTTTTACTTATACGGCCTGTTTTAAATCCTGGTTTTGTCTAGGTTATTTTGTCATACAGTGTGTTATTATTCTTCTACATAAAATAAATGAGAGTGAATATCTCAAGGGGGAGTTACTCTTTATCAAAACAAGAAGTGAAACAGTATGGAAATTATTGGTTTCCAATGTTCCAAGGAATAAAATTAAAGCTGGAATTCTAAAATTCTAATAAATAACTGATTATTTACCACTCTTTAAAATCTCTCTGCTCTGCAGAATGTTTTGCCAGATTGAGTTTCCCAAGGCAAAAATAGAGTTCTAGTTTATAAATAATTTCTTGAATTCACAGGAACACCTATACAGGAGTTACAGAAAATAAACCAGCTCACAAAAGTCTGGAATATCCTTCCTTTATACCAGTAGAGATTTTTTTGCTCTAGTCTGTTTTGGCAGACAGAGTCTGACTGCAACCAACTTTTCCTGAGCATCTTCTGAGCTTACCACAGACTGAGCTTACTTCTTGTTCCAGTACATACGCTTTTTTAGCAAGGACAATTATTATACTAGCAACAATACTTTACAAAGACCAAGAGGCAAAATTTGCATCATTTGGGAGGATCCATCTGAATCGGCTTAAAGGGCCACAAATGGCCAAATTCTGTAAACACTCTCTGTTGAGACTACTGTATAAAATCCAAGGCAAGTGTAACAAACTCAAAGGGGACTCTCTTAGTGTTCAGATACATGTGCTAGTTTAGATACACAGTTTAACCCAAACACTATCACTTGTAAATTTTTATATTATTCTCTGTAAGATTATTCTAGTGATTTGCACTGAGAAATCCCTATTTTTAATATGTAAACAAATGGAAACATCTGAAGAAATGTTTCCCTTTTATTTCATTCCAACATTCAGCTGCTTCTTCATATTCAGAATTCATTCTCGAGTCCTTCCCTGTTACAGGTGAACAATGATAGCTTGACAATGTAGTTACTTCTGCCATATATTACAATAAGAACACATTTTTCCTGTGAATGCATGTATATCTGAAAAGCCCTAAATGAAGTTTCTCTGTGTTTTGAAGGTACATAGATTGAACTGTACATCAGCTGTACGCCAAATGCACGACAAAGGCTCTGGATACATAATGTGCAACACAGATGTAACGCCTGCCCAGAATACTTCAGACAGATATTTGCACCAGTATTCACTGTAGGAGATGTACTGTTTATTGTCAAATTTATCTGAAAAAGCAGCTTTTGTAAGTGAAGACCTTCCTGCCTTTCAGTAGATGTAAGGTAGAGAACAGATGCACAAACCCATTCCCTCTGTGGGTGCTTTTAATGCTATAAAAAATTCCTTCCAGGAATTCGATTTTCTGAAAGGCAGTAAAAGCTTAGAGAGACCTAGAATTCAAGATAGCACGAGAGCACCAAAATATGGTGAAGTCTCTGAAAACACTGAAGATTTAATGGAGTCATATCAAGAGAGAAAAAGAAGCAGGGATGTTATTTTCCCTTGGTCTTTGTTTTCTTCCTTCATTTTTCCAGTCTGCTGTGCAATCTGAAGCACAAGTATGTATAGTCCTAATTAGAGTTGGAAACCTTCATGAGGAGGAAGAGCTGTGCCAAATGACACCATAAAGCTTCAAATCTGTAAGGCTAAATACCCCCATAAAGTCATAGCTAGATATGTCTGCACAGTCTTTTGCAGAGGGATGTGAGCTCACTGGTTGTGAGCTGAGGAAAAGCCACATAGCAGTGACATTAGGCTCGAGCTAATAAGACCTGCTGGGAGGTATTTGCTACAAAAGAAGAGGTAGACAGGCCCTTTCTTTCTTGTTCGAATACGTTTCACGTTGACTTTACCTGCTTTTTGGAAAAAAAAAGAAAAAAAGAAGCACAAAAATCTTGCTGGTCCATGTAAGGAAATCAAACAGTAGCTATACAGTAGCAGAAGGGCTGATGGCTGTAAGGATCAGGACCAAAGTCCTAAATGAGTGACAAATAAGCACTGAGAATCAGTGGAAGGTACTAAAATGTCAGGATGCTGAAAACTAGATGGATTACAGAGCCCATCGGTTTTGATAAATAGCTCTCTTGAAATAAAGCTATAATACCTTATTGGATAAAGCACTGGTTGCTCTTCAGCTGAACAAACAGGTCAAGTACATGTCCAGGCAAATATCTGTTCTTCAACATTAAAGGGAGAGTTGCAACTCCGTTTCTCCTCTCTGTCAGTTTGCTTTTGGATCCATTTCGACTTCTGCTGTACTTGTGGGGATTTCAATAGGATGTATCAGAGAGGGAAGGGCCATTTAACTATAGCTCAGTAATGTGTGTATAGCTCATTCAAAACTCGATTATTGGTAGGAGTCATTCTTGATGTATATTTACACCCTCCTGGTATCACTGATTAAGTCAATATATCGGTTTATTAAATAATGCAAATCCAGAGAAGGGTTCACCAATTTCTGTGTTACCACTTGCTGTCTATTCATCCTGCCAGAATGACACATTTCTAAAGCTTTTACACCTGACTGACTGAACTCTGCTATTTTTTCTAGGGGTTTCTATGATACCTCAGCTACAGTAAGTAAGAGCACATGATATTTTATATTTATGTCATACTTTTCATCATGAGATATTTCGAAATCTTAAATTAAATTACCATTTGGACAAAGATAATTTATTCCACCCTGTAGTACAGTCCTGCTCTATGGTGGAATTAACTCATCATTATTTCAAAGACCACAGCACACCAGATCGAAAAAAACCCAACAAACTCATCCTGAAGTGACTGCTAACCTAAATGCAGATTAATATCAACAGCAAGTCATTTGGGTATATAGCTTTCATTCAGGATTGAGTAAGGAAGTCCAAAATAATTTCTCACAAGCTGCTAAATGCCACTTGGAGGGGAGCTTTTTGCTTATTTGTCTTTTATATGAAGAAAGACTTTTGCCTACCTGAGCTAGACCCAGAACTGTCAGCTGCTCCACAGTTCCTGCAAAAACCATCGAGATGTCCAGATCCTGAGAAGTATTTGAAATTAATATATGAAACCATCTGGTCAAGAAAAATATACTGAAGCTTGACAAAAGACAACTGGCAAGAGACAGAGGTATAATTAATTCAATTTTAACACACACACAGAGGCAATACTAAGACACGACTAAGAAAACCAAGAATTTAATTTCCCTGTTCTGAACTTTCTGCTTCTCTGTAAGAATAACTACAAGTACTGCTGCCTGGAAATGCTTTCAGCAAAAGCCTTAACATTCCAAATGGTCCTGCAAATCTCATTTCTGTATGCTTTTTAAGTTGTTTAGTTCTGAATCAGCAGTCTAAAGTGTGTTTAAACACTGCAGGTAACCATTTCCCATGGAACACAGAGGGAGGAAATCAGGTTATAGCGAGGGCACCCAGCAGGACTCTTCTACTGTCTACTCAGTGTCAATGTAAACTGATTCCTTTAAGAAAGACACTCAGGGAGAAGTGAACAGATTGTGGGAAACATGTTCTGCATGCAAGAAAGAGCAAAGAGATGGAATACTGGATACTATGAGATAATTATGCACAGGGAAAAAAAGAAGAATCAGACAGGATAGCAAGAGAATAACAATATTTCAGGAGATGGGAGCTGTACAAACGAGGCTGACTTGCAGCAGCACAAAGCAGGTAATAGATGAGCAGCCTCTCTTTCACTTCTGTGCTCACTTACTAATTCTTTCATGCAAAATAACTGCCACATTGCAACTTCCTGATGGTTTCTTTATCATTGTTCAGGTTACTAGAACTATTGGTTTTGCCAAGCATTCAGTTGTGAACTAAATAAGCAACATACTGCAGAGAACTATAAATGTTTATGCATTAAAAGAAAAAAAAACACGCTTCCAGACTGACCAAAACATTGATTATGACAGCTGAAAAATTGAGAAAAGTTTGTTGTAATAAGCACAGAAAAACACATAGAAAGACTCTAAGCAGGCACAAATCTTAAATAGAGGTAGCCCAGTACCTCACTGCCTCTGGCCTGCACTGAGCTATATGATGGCTATAAGCAAAATATCTCCCCAGGTACAATCTCATAACACATCATGTCACACATTACAAAAAAAAGCAAGAGCAATCAGAAAAGAATGCAATTGGAAATGTGCTTTGGTGATACAGTATCAAGCTGCTTAAATAGGATTCAAATGGTTCTAACAATGATCTAGCAGGACAGAACACATTTAGACTATCAAAAGAGTGGGATTACTTTAGTGATTAATATGAGATATGGTTCCTTTTGACTCAAAGTTTTATTATTTTGCAGCTCTGTACTGCAGACTCACTAAAGGGGCTACAAAAGGGATGCACAACCAACAGAAATGACCCATCGGAAACCCTCCTGGAGCAAACCAGCTTCTTTGGATGCTGCAACAGCACCTTGCACATCCAATGACCAAGACTGGAATTCCGCAATGAACTGAGCACAGCCTGCAGGTAATTCAACCATTCTCTAATTTCAAATCCACTTGGTTATTGTGGGTTTGAAATTTCAACTCTTGATGCATTTCTTTTTTAGTAGAGATCATGCAATTAACAAAGAGAGGCTGAAAATATCTACGGGGAAATATGTGGTAAAAATGGAGCAGGGAAACAAAAGCTACTGGCAAACAGAAGGCATGGAGCACTGTGTGTACGAGAACTGACCTGGGCCAACTGAGGACTCTGAGCATCCTTTTTTACTTTCCTGCATATGCACAAGAAAAAAATAAAAAAGGCTTTTAAACTGACTCATCCTTGAAACAAACATAAAGCTTCCACAATAGGCAAAAACCTAGTCAAAGAAGTTCTTGAACCTTAAAATGGATGACCTCTCCTTGTCCGTTTAAAATAATCAGTAAGCCTATGGCAAGGTCTGAGGTTTTGTTTATCTTATTTCTGAATCTGCTGCTTCCCTTCTACAGCCTCTATAAACAGAGCAACAGTACAGAGCCAAACAGTGGTTTGAGCACTATGCTGCAATATGTGGCATATCAAGGAAATAAAACCTAATTTTAGTCTCTGTCAGAGTGAAAACTAGGATTTTGCTAGTTTTAAGCTTTTGCTTTAGGAAAAAGGAAGAGGACTGCAGCACAAGTCATCGCTAGGCAGAATTCTGATATTCTCCCACTTATTCACAAATCCAGGTTATCTCAAGAACATGAGGACAAGGTAAAATAAAATGGGAACACAGCAGATAGTCACTGAGGAACAGCAGCCGAGTAAATACCACTGTAACTACAGGTCCTCATCAAATAACAGAGGCTATACATGACTACAGAATGCTAAAGGTAAGGGGTATGGGCAGCAAGCACTAGTAGCCTTGATATAATACAAATAATAGATTTCAGAATTGGAAAGGTTTCGGAATTAATGAAGTGAGAGTAATCAGGAACTCTCTGCATTGCTGAAAAACTAGTCAACAAAATTAGGGAGCAAATGAAACACTCTGGAATGGCTCGTAATTACAGAAGCTTCCACATGCCTAGTGTGATACTCAATCACAAAAAGCCAGCAACAGAAGAAGCCCTGATATTGTAATTGCAGGAAAAGATAATCGTGTGTATAATAAAGTAACAAAGAAAATTGTGGTAACCAGGAGATCAGAAAGGATTTTGTAAAGGGTAATACAAAAGAGGGAGTAATACAGAATGATTTCAGACACCAAAATGAGGAAGCTGGGGAGAAAGAATGATAAGGGAGTAGGAGGGATTTTATAACATGCTTGATAGAGCTTTTTTTTTTTTTTTTTTAAAGAGCAAGCTAATTAGACACTGAATAGTCATCTAGAACAAAGGTTAAGCATCAGCTGTTAAGCCAGAACAGAGCACTCAAGGTGAACCTATCAGAGGTTTGCAAGTTGCAATAAAAGATAAAAGGAAGATGATGGGAGACTGGCTTAAAATTTGAGGGACAGAAATAGCATATGAAATAAAAATTTCTCCTGTGGTTTTGTTATTGTTGGGAACAAATGATACCCATATCCCTCACGGATGCTCTTTTTAAAAGAGCATAGTGCAACAGCTTACTTATTTTCACATATATCCAATAATTAGAATAAGAACCATATAAGTCAGAAGAATTTCGTCCTGTAAAATGTAGTTGGTTTGCTTTCCTGCTTATTATGACATGATTTCTGGAAATGTGATTTCAACCAAATATTCCTGTTTATGCAGATTGGGACCTATACACCTCAGCTCCAAAGCAGAAGGGGAAATGGATCCTACATGGAAAAGAATTATCCTGGGTAGTGCTGCATTCCATACGTAATAATCCTTTATTTTGTTATCATTTCCACCAGTACTTTTCTAAAACAGAATTTGCAGACATGTATAGGCGTATTAGTTGGAAGAATCTCAGTGGAAACTCAGTAGTGTACAAATACCAAAACCAAACACCAGTCCAAACTGTTCTCTGCTTTGTATGATCGCTCGAACCATTCACCCCAGTCACTGATCACGCTTCTGGCCAGTGTCATTCTGTAAAGGGCATCTTCATCAACTTCTGCAACCGTGTTGCATTAACTGCTTTAGGCTATACTTGAGCTCATTCCTGATGTCCAGGAGACAGCTGCCTTATTGCTGGTTTTTATCTTTCACTCAAATACAATGGGATTTTATGGATCTATACTATATGTATTTATCAGAAATCTCTGCACATCTTAAACCCTATGAAGATTTCCAAAGTATCATATTAAAATAAATAAAAATATCAGCAAGTTCAGTGAGATTGCCTGTATGCTTTAAAAAATGTTGCAATGTTTTTACTCAAGAATCATTTTACTATATCTAACAGAAATATATGCATAATTCATTTTATCTGAACACGTATTGGTCATTGAAATGCAACTTATCTTTTGTCTGAGAGCCTAAATGGACTTCAGTTGTTCTTTCCTTGACATGTTGTGAGGTGATATATTTCTACTGCAAGAATAACACACAGTAAATTTCTCACTAAATATATACACTTTTGTATCTTCTTTCCTAGGAATATTCAAAGAGAATTTTTTTTAAGTGACAGTTCCATTGTATAGTATCATAGAAAATTCTGGAAGGGATCTCAGGAGGTGGCTAACCCAAACACTTATTCAAAGGAAGGCTGGCTGTGAGATCAGTACAGATTGCTCAGCACTTAATCTACTGGCTGTCAGTAGGAGTGGGCGACAAAACTGGGCACAGTAATCTAGACATGGTCTACCAACATCTGGGTGAAAGGTAGACAATCACTTTCCTTAATACACTGGCTGTGCTCCTTTTCCTCCAGCCCAGGTTGCTGCTGGCCTCCCGTGCTGCCAGGCTATGCTGCTGGCTTGTGTTCAGGTTGCTGACAGTTGCTTTTCAGCAGAGCTGCTCCCCAGTTTGTACCATTGCAAGGGGTTCTTCCCTTCCAGGTGCAGGCCTTTGCATAGATCCTTGGTGGATTTCATAAGGTTCCTGTCTGCACATTCTTCCACTCTGTCTAGGTCCCTCTGAATGGCAGCATGTATTGGCCAGTCCCCAGAAATTCCTGTCATTGAAAACCTGTTTGGATGACTCATAACTAATTTACCTGCATGCATATAAAGAAGATGAAAAGAAAGACTCTCAAGTACAACTCTGTGCTAAAGTACTGCCCATAAAGTGAGGGGCAGATCCCGAGTCCAACAGCTCACTCCTCCGCTGATAGAGCTCCAATTTAATCCAGAGTATTGCACACGTGTAGAACTGCACTAATGCAGTGGGGAAATCAGTCCCATAATATCTCTAAGTGTGCAAAAACTAGCAAGACAAGTTGAATATTTTCCTATGTAAGCATTAGAAAACACAATATGACTCTAAAACACAAAGCTTACACATTGCAGGTGTGTTACTCCAAGTGCAGTATTGATGAAATAACAAATTTAGTGAAACCTGGAAAAAGACTAGACACATAAAATATCAAGCTACAAAGTCAGTTAAGTGACAGGGAAATTAAAGCACAACAGAAGGAGGACACTGATTTAGTTCAAAATACTCTGTCTGCAACAAGAATTATAGAAATAAATGGGCATGCAGGCACAGGCAATTCATATAGACAATGACAACAAAACCAGTGAAGAGTTATGAAACCATCAGCTGATGATGGGTACAATTCTCTTGATACACTTTTTTACCTTCTTCAAACTATTTATATTAGGGGAAACTCAGATGGAAACACAAGAACACCAACCACACATAACAACTATTTGGTTGTGCAGTCTTTGGAGACCTGAGGACTTCAAGCCTTGTTAGCCAGCTTATGGTTCCAAAGGTTATGTCTGACCTGCCAGGACAAGTCTCTGACCCATTGCCGTTCACTTTCCTAAGGATTTCACAAAAACAGACAGCAGGATGGTGATATATCCAATTTACTCTGGTGGCTCACAAGTTGTTCCCGACAACCCCCTTTGCTACAGATGTGGTCAGAAGAGGCAGTCATGACACAAACTCTTGTATGTTGATTGGTAGATGAGCCAATATTTATGTTATGACCTCAATTAACCTCTCATTACACTTGAGGAAAGGGCCACTGCAGAAGAGCTTTATGTGGCTCTGTACCAGGCTATTCCACCTGCTTTTGTGACAAAGACTGGAAGATCTAGTAGGACTGGTGAAAGGGTTATCAAGCACTGGAACAGGCTGCCCAGGGAAGTGGTTGAGTCACATCCTTGGAAGTATTTAAAGATGTGTAGATGTGGCACTTTGGGACATGGTTTAGTGGTGGACAATGGTGGACTCAATGATTGTAAAGCTCTTTTCCAACCTAAATGTTTCTATGGCTCCTGGATAAACAGCTGATACCACGGTTGTTTAGAAAACAAATCAAAAAACAGAGCAGAAAAAAAAAGAAAAAAACAGGTTGCTCCAGCATCTGCAAGACCAAAATTGCCACAAACGTTTAAAATGTCTGCTGCTAAAAATACCTGGAGAAACTTTCTACAGGAATGACCAGATACACAGAAATGACCAAGTCAGGAAGCTTAAAAATGTCCTGGCTGAAATAATCTCATCCTCAACTGAGACAAAGTAATACTACATTTACTCCCAGTCCAAATTGTGTAAACTGAAAACATTTTCATTAAAAGAGGCTTAACCTACGAGGTATAATCTTACACTATAATAAACTAGGAATTTACTCATGGTCAATTATCCCATATCAGCTGGGGGCAAGTGAGGGGGGTAAGATGAAATTCCCAGCAGAGTGTCAGTAATTTCTTAAATAGCTGAAACTCATTTGCTTGTTATAGTCCAAACATCATTTAATTATGATAACAGTACAGAACATGTGGCAGTTACTGACCAAAATATCCAATTTAATCCTCTGCAGTCTAAATATGCCAGGTATAAACCAAGATTGAATTTGACTTCTGAAAGGTACTGTATATGGAACTCTCCACCCAGGATCCTAACGACTTTTGAGAGCTTCTGTGAGGAGTGACTCAAATAAAAGTAACAGGAATTCTGCACCTTGAAGAAACAAGTCTACTTTAAAAGGTAAATTCTGTGTGCCTTGCATATGCAGAACTCCCTCAGACAAGTTTCAAACAAGCCCTGCTGTTACCACATTCACACTGCTCTATTCACATTGAGGAAAAAAGAAATGTAAACATGAAAGATCTTTACAAAGCATACTTCCTTAGAGATTTTTTCCTCTTTATATTTCAGCTTCTTGTTCCATTTCCACTAAGCTTGTTTTTTGTTTTCTTTGCTGACAGAAGTTTAAGCCTGATTGCTTCAAAGAATGCCAATAATCACATATCACTGTCCACAATATCTTCAAGAAAGCTCTAGTGTATGTAACTGCATCACCTTTCCCAACATTTTAGATCAGAATAGCATGAAACTGCTGTTCCTCATGTCACAGAGGTGTCCTGGTTATGGCTGGGATAGCACTAATTTTCTTCCTAGTAGCTGGTACAGTGCTGTGTTTCACATTTAGGGTGAGGATAGTGTCAATAACATACTTGTTGCTGAGTGGTGCTTACACAGAGTCAAGAGCTTTTCGGCTCCTCACCCCACCCCACCAGCAAGCAGGCTGGGGCTGCACAAGAAGCTGGGAGGGGGACATAGCTGGGACAGCTGACCCCAACTGACCAAAGAGATGTTCCAGACCATATGACGTCATGCTCAGCATATAAAGCTGGGGAAAGAAGAAGGAAGGGGGGATGTTCAGAGTTATGGTGTTTTGTCTTCCCAAGTAACTATTACAGGTGACAGAGCCCTGCTCTCCTGAAGATGGCTGAATTAATTCCTTGTTTTGCTTTACTTTGCCTATTAAACTGCCTTTATCTCCACCCACAAGTTTTCTCACCTATACTCTTCCGGTCCTCTCCCCCATCACGCTGGGAGGGAGTGAGTGAACGGCTGCATGAAGCTTAGTTGCCAAGTGGGGTTAAAACACAACAAGAGATTAGTTCTCATGTGAGTTTGTATGAAACAACTAGTAAAAAGTAATTACTATGTGAATCCGAATACACGAAATAATCCTAAGTGGCTAGCATTTTACTGACAGTCTGTAAGACGCGATTGTGCAATTTACTGAACCGAGCCACCAAATGACAATGTGAGCTGGAACTGTGGGAACAATTCTTCTCAGAGCAAATGTCTGCAAATTGTCTGAAAATTGCAAGCACAGTAGAGGTGGAAAAAAAAACCCCAAACACCACCACCACCAAAAAAAATCCCTCCCATGACAAGCAAGTAGTTGTTTTGAAAATCCAGTTCAGAATAACACAGCTCCACCCAACTGAAGTGACTTCCACTCTTCCCTTCAAACACTTATGTGTGATTCTACCAGGGTGTTTTTCAGAGAAATTACACATGTAGCCCCAGATAGAACAGTTAAAAATCACAGAAAGTGACATTTCTTTTGTGTGCTGTACATCCATCAGTGTTAGTACGTGAGATCAAAGTGACAGGACAAAATGCCGTAAATAAAGACAGAGCAGCATACATGGAGAGATCCAATCCTATAATAGCCCCAAAGACTCCAGAATACAGACATAGTTTACACTGATTTGTAATAATAAATAACTTGCTTTTTGCTGGTAGTGGGGATTTTGTTCTTCCAGAAAGCAAAGCATAAGCATTTACTCAAAGCTGAATAAAACTTACTTAAAAATCAGTTATTAGTACCTTGTGAGAGTCAAATCAATCATAAAACAAGCAGATGTAACTTACATGAAAGATCATGCTGAAATTTCACATCAAGGTGTTGTACCTCAAAGTCATGAAGAACGTGATCTAAGAAGAATTTTGTACACAGGGCTTGATTCACTGTTTTTCACCCCTAGTTATGTGAAAAGGTGCCACAAAACATTAAACTTAAGCCGGTTCTGCTTGAACCTGTATAAACACAAACAGTGACAGCAACACAGGCAACTCTGACCTTTCACTAACATCAAATTCAAAACAGGATGAGAGGCTGCACAGATCATCACTGCCCGCTCCTGGGATGGTTGTTTGTGTTCAGGGTCCTGCAGGATAACCAAGGGTCCAGACACAGACTTTGGCTTTGGATGCTTGGCTGCTTTTTCTAGCTACTTCACCTCGTCTAATAGACGATGCTGCCGCCTCTTTGAAAGTCTACTTTTCTTATATCCCTAGACACCAGCCACACCAATGTTACCCTTGCCAGGCAATAACCAAAGCGCACAATCTATCCCAGTTGAGCTTGCTTCCCCCTCTCTGTACGTCTCAGAAACAGCTGGCTGGCTGGGCCTGTGGAGGACGGCTTGCACCTGAAGAATCCCCTCAACAAATTAACCCGCTCCAACTGTAACTGCAGAGGCAGCTGTTAGGAACTGCAAATCAGGTTGCAAGAGGTTGCAAGATCCTCCTCTCTAATCTTAGCTACACATCATTTACAACCCTAGAACAAAATACCAAACCAAAGCAAGACGCATGTTTTTACAAGCTTTTTACAGCAGGCAGGTAGGCATCTATCATACTAAGCCATCATCTACATCCAATTCTTTCTGTCAGCTAGGGTTGCATTACTGTTGATTCTGGCTCTGAAGCAGTTATTTTAAAGAGTATTCAAAAGCAGGTTGCAAGTGCTGTTACCTACGTATTTGCCTTGCAACTTGTTCCTTCAAATTGCTAGATCATACTATGGACAGACAGAAAGAGACCTGAAAGCTGCTGAGTAACAAGGTCCACATAGTCCAGGAATCTCTCTTTTGGCACTTCTATGAGGTGATGGTGCAGCGCTTTCGCCACCCAGCACCACTTCCATTACTGAGTTTAGACCCCAAATGTTATTCAGCTCACAACAAAGTTAGAAGAACAACAGCGAAAATGGTGTAGCAGCTGCTTAACTCCTAAATCTCAGCTTTTCCAATTTAAAAACATTCAGAACTGGAGCTGTCTGTGTGTGCTCTCACTACAGGCCAATTCCACTTTCAAGTAAAATCCATGATATTGCTTATTCTTTGGGACGAAGCCTATCGGTCTTTCACCCTGATCTCAAAGCACTCCCACACTGTGGAACAGGGTCTTGGTTTAGCTCACTCCAGTGTGAAAATCACAGCAGATCACAAAAATCACAGCAGTCTTCATTTCCTGTCTCTTACTAGAGGGAGATTTTAAATGAAGTATTTAATTTGTGACAGTTTTTGGTGGAAGGGGAACAATGGAAAATATTGAGCAAAACTATTAGTTTGCATCGCACATACAATTATTCCTCCATATTAACACAGTTGTGACTATTTGAGAAAACAAACTGTTAAGCTTGTACATGTGAAGATGCACAGGAAATATTTTAAATTCAATTTCCATGAGCTCATTTGAATTGAGTTGTTCAAATATTATTCAAGTTAGACTCATCTCATTGGCAACAGAAACAATGCCATGTGACTTATTATTTTAGATTTCTGCATCTAATCAGTGCAGCTGGAAAAGTGAATATTGAATTAACAATTGATCATTAATTCATGACAAATGGTGCTGAATAAATCCACAGAGAAAACAACTATGAACACTCACTCTTCTGGCAAGTGAAGACTCACTCTTCTATCCATCAGCTGATTGGGCCAAAATCTGCCTCATAAATTTCAGACTATACATTCCGCTATAAGTTGCAAATTAATGCTGATGAAGTGGAATTTCATTTTGACACTTCATTTTCAGTGGAATGGTCTTCCGAGAAACTGTTTTGTAGGTTCCAGAACACAGATCTCAAGAGATCTTTTAAACATGGAGGACCTGATGCTACACAAGGGAACAAAATTGCTTTTCAGTTCACTTAATTCCATCAGCTTTGATTAACATTTCAGGATATTGCTCCTTCCTGTCTGAACAGGGCCAGCTGTACGTGTGCTGGGCTGTCCTGCTGAAACCCACTCCTTCTGCCTGCCACTGTGATGGCAGCCACCCCTAACACTCAACCCGCACCTCTGACACTCATTATTTTGCCTTCAATTTACAAGTTTAAATTAAATTACAATTTTAAATGCTTATGCTAATTGAACTTATTGTAATAAAATTTGTTAGAAAACAAACAGCAGAGAAATCAGAGGGGGCAGCTGCCACCACCCATACAGTAGCAATAGGGAGCTGAGGGCTGACACATGGTGCTAACTTCTTCAGCTAGAAAAGCTGCAGCTGGGACAGAACATTGAAGTGGACCTTTAATGCTATAGCTATAACACTTATTTTGGTTACCTTTTCTAGTTAGATCACATTTATTCCTGATTAAAAATATTCACCTGGGAAATTATACACAGGGCTGTAGCAGTAAAGCTGCACCGATACAGCTATATTGGTAAATCACTTCATTTAGACAAGCTGTACATTTTTTTTCTCCATATGTAATTCTGCTAAAATCAATGAATTATCAAATTTTCTTCAGGGGAGACGTAACTAGACTAATTGGCAATTGAAGAGACTATCTGAGCTGAAACACTACAAGCATGGTACACTTTGCCAAAAAGGTGATGTCTAGGGAACTCTTCCTCCAAGGTAGTTCTGAAGCAGCACATCCTATTGCTACAATGCAAGGAGAGCTGGGGGAAGGAAAAATGATGTGAACACAGAGTTGTACACACAGACGCAAAAAGATATCTGGAATCCATCATTCTCCTCCTAATTGACAGCTAGTTAAAGCCAAATGCTCTCTGATCCAGTTACATTTGTAGTTTTTGGATGCCTTTATTGGCAGAAGACCTACAAACACCAGCCGGTCATAATTAGAAGCATGTGAACTGGATGAAGTTCAGTTTGCCATTAACTTTCAGACACTTGCATTCAGCTAGCATAATGGCTTAGTGACTTAATCATGTATCCCACAGCATGGAGCTGAGGAATTACATCCCTTCTTAAACTAGCAAGGCATTCTACACTAAATAGAGAAACAAGTGTCGGGGCTTTAGTCTGGCCTCAAGAAAAAAAGCAAAACAAAGATACTGGAAGCTTCTCAAAGCTCTACTAGTAAACCATAAAATCCCTAAGTGGAGGAATGTTTCTGTTTGGTGAAATCTGTAACTCAGATACCCAATAAACATTAGCTTAGAGGATATACATTAATTAGGTCAAACTGGCAACAGTGATGTCAAGCCACAAGATCATGAGAGAATACAGAGGTTTGCTGGCTCAAGCTGTGTGCTCAGTCTTTGGCTAATAGGTAACATGGGCCTCCCATACATTGCTCATCGTCACAGAAACCACCATTGCTCTTTGTATCAACTCAGCCTGTTACAAAGTGTAATATTGCCCTTCAGCATGTTATTTTCCTGCTGTGTCACCCATGGGGACAGTAGCTATTGACCCATCCGCTGCCTTTCCTTGTTCTGTGAGAGTTGGAAACTTCTGCATCTTGAGGAAAAGTGGCTCCTCTACTAGCAGATAAAAAGAATAAATCTCCTGTGTACAAATACATTGTACCCTTACAAATTACAGCAGGTAAATTTTCTGGGTTTTGTTTTGTTTTTAAGTACAAGTTGAGCAAAGAATTCCTAGCTTAATCCAGTTTTCATTTAAAAAAAAAAAAAACAAAAAAAGTGTTTCAGAGTGAGCTGCACTTCAAGGCTCCTAGGCATAGTCAGCATCCCATTGTCCTGGCAGATTTACCCCTCCCCTACCAACGACATGCCTGCAATGTTGACCATCGATGCAAAGCTGACCGTTGCAGATTCTATCCTTGAGTCTATACATGAGCTGTTGGGAGCATTTTAGTTCAAACAGTCTTATTTCCTTTCAGAAACAGAAAAGTAAAACATAATACAACTATAGCTAAGCTGGCTGCACTCATCAAAGCCACCTACAATTTATTCTGAATAGAACAGTCTTGAAACCAAATCTTGCTCTCATGTACACATTCTGAAAAAGCTTTACTAAAATGGTAAATGGGGACATTGGGGTAAAACTCTAAAGTAATTTAGATGCTGATGCTCAGTTAAGTAAGAACTGCACAGGTATATCTAGAAGGAAGAATCCAATCCTTAAAAAAAAGATTACGATCCCTTATAAAAGATACTACTTGTATTGGCAATCAGTGTTGCACTAACAGTTGAAAAATCAGGAAATCCCACTGCCCCTATACATTGTCACTGGCACGAGTGCAAACTCACAAGCACAGACAGGCCTAATACGTGGCTGACTCGAAAAAACCCCCAACATATTAATCGTTTAACAATAACTTATGTGAATTTTTATGACTGAGTACAAATAATTATTCTTATTACTGCAGCTTGATAAAGCTGAGAACAAGCCATGCAGACTTAAAACATGGGATTTCACAATTTTAATGCAGTTTAAGAATTCTGAAAAAAAAAGACACACATCCCAGAATATGGCTGTGTTTCTCCCAAGTAGGATTACCACGGTGCTCAGTCTATAGCAAGTCTCACTGAATTCAGCAGGAGAACTGCACAAACATTGACTGCTTCTGAAAAGTTAATGCTATTTATTTAGAGTTTTCTGCACCAAGTACCTAGGAGATTTGCACATGAAGGGAAGCAGCATCTGCCTACTTTTCTACACCATATTGCAAGAAAACATCCGAGTTCACTCCTGCGAAGTAAGGGAAATGAAACCAAGTAAGGCATGCACCAAAACCAGTGGCTTCAAAAATAAGAGACCTGCTAAGAGGTTAAGCATAACGATGTTCTCACTATATAAGGTATCATTGTGCACTGCTGTAGCTACGTTAGCAACCAGCAACACACAATAGTGATGGATCTGTAGACTGGGACAGCTAGTGATGTGCCCATGACAGTTGCACTACATGCCTTTTGAGTCTGCTCAAATGGACCAAGCACCCACTTGCAGCTGGAACGCTTCCAGCACATTTCTGGAGACCTCCTGCACATACTGGGCTCAGCCCTCTCCAAGAGCAAACAGTATTTTCTCACCTGTGCTAGTGGTTTAATCCACCCACAGGTTCCAGAAAGCTGCCCAGAGAAATCAGTGGAGTTACCAATAGGAGTTTGTGTTTATATTTGTGGAAATACACAAGTAACACATAGCTGCTTGCAACAGAACAACTCAAGAGACACAAAGGAAGAGTATTATACAAGTATGGAATGATTTCAGGTAGAAGTTCATACTGTATTAAGTTTAGTGAACATTAACAGATTACAAAGAGCCCCAGATGAGTGAATGCTATAAGGAATTACACAAACACCAGCCGCAATGTAATATAAGTTAGTGTTGCCTGACCTCAAGAACTAACCATATTTGCTTGTAGCAACGTTAGGTTATAATCCTCCACAAACTGTTGGAGAGGGACGTATTTTATATTCCACCTGTCTGATCCGCAATGATAGATGATATATTCTGCTTTCTGTGAGAAATGAAAACATATTATGATGAAAGTTAGCTGATCCCACCACCATACTTAGGAAAAAAATACTTTAAAGCACAGAAGCAACCAAGACAAATCACATGGAGGCATCACAACCTAATGAGCAGGGAACTGTCATGTTCCTGGAGATCTGAATTCTTTTCTCAATTAAACAGTAGGAGTGGACTGTTTTGCAAATATTTAATTTTCAAGCTTCTAATTACAGTGGCTGAGTTTTTTCTCCTGAGAAAACAGGTGTTGACACAAGATCTGACAGATCCTAGCAACTGGCATTTGCCAGTCCCTTTCTTGGTTTTACAAACACACATGGAAAAAAGGAAAATACGTGATCTAACCTAAGAGGCAAATATTTGGGCTGTGCATCAAGAATTTTTTTGATCTATGTTTGCGTGGTCAGCTGTTCACAATCTGGCTCAGCTCTTCCAAAGATGGAAATTTCTGCACACCCCATTTTGAAATGGCATTATCCTGGCTGAGAAAACCTTCACACATGGGTCAGTCAATAGGAAGTAATTAAATACATCCACAATTAAGTCCTTTCAGTGAGGGGGATTTATTCTTGTCATCTTCCCTAGGCACACCAAAATGAGAAATAAAATGCATAGAGGAAAATATAAAGAAGATATTTGTTGTACTTTAAAAAAAAACAACCCAACCTGAAAAGCTGTGATGCTTCCAGTTCAGATTTAAACTATCAATGTGAGTAAAGTAAAATTTAGAGTTTGGAGTATATCCTAGTTCATTTACATGCTCTAATACTGCTAAAATTTTAATGTATTTGATGGAAGCAGGATAACCAGGAAAAATGCTACCTATTGCACATTGTTTTGCTGCACTGCCTACATGAGCTAATTACAGCCTCCCTGCCTTCACTCTAAAATCTCTTGCTTTTGTGGGCTTTATTCATTGTCCTTAACATTGCTTAAATGTAGAGGTTTGTCTAAATTACCATTTTATTGTAGTATTAAACTTCTATAGAGACACATTAATAGCACTGTGTTATCACATGTCAGACAGTTCAGTCATTACTATATACATAACCACCATATTTTGTTTATTTCTGTGTCATATCCTCATCCCCACCCACTTTCCCCCCTCCTTCCCCCCAAATATTATTTCCTTAACCACAGGAACTGTTGTAGTCTATCAGCTAAATACATGCATTCTTTGGTTTGAGTACTAATTTGGAATTGCACAGTACTTATCCATTGTAGTAGCCTACTGTTTATATTCCTACAGAGATGGTTTTGAAAGTGCATTTTTGGCACAAAGCACTAAAAGCTCTATGGGCTGGCTACTGTGCACACACACTAAATCCATCCTTTGTTCACGCTTCTGCCGCAATAGCATAAAAGTCAGCTAAGTATGTTTTACACCACTACAACACTCAGTGGCTGATGAATCTGCCTTGCCTCAGCTTTTTTCTGCTGTTGAAGTATTATTATCCATCACCCCTCCATTCTCCTCATTAGATCAAGAAGACTCTATTAATATAATCTAGAAGCTTTGATATCCTCAAATGAAAGATGATAGTTCTTGACATCAAAGTGTCTCATGTCTGTATCACACAACTTAAGCTTAGCCAGAGGTAGCCCATCCCACAAGTGCACTCTGCAACTGGAAGTTGACCGGCTCAGATGGAGGCCATTCTGTCACAGCTACGTCGCTTGAGGGATCTGAGCTCATATCCTTGTAGATATTTCTTGAAACCAGCTATTTCAGAGCTATCTGAAGGAGTTCAAAATGGCACCGAGCCATATGGCATACGTATAAAAGAAGTGCTTTGTTTTAATCTTGTTCAAACCTATTCTCTTTTATATTGAATTCCTTACTATGTAAATAAGACATCAGTTCAAGGTCTGTTAGATTATTTGTTACTTCCACATCATTCAAAGGCGTGCCAAACTCACAGATGAATTCAGCCAGAAGGGACTTTTGAAAATGTCTGGTCTGACCTTTCATGTAACACAGAATCCAAAACACAAGGGCACAGAAGTTAATGTCTTTACAACAGGGATGGATCCAGATGATTTGGCCTGAACTGCACAAAATGTATCCTTTTTTAGCACTGCCAAGTGATGCAAGTCACACACAATTATTCAGGTCTCTGTGGTGCATCAGCAGGGGTGATATTTCTGGGTTTTACAGAATCTAAGCCTTCACAGACCACACGCTATATCATGTGTTTTGTTGGCTCTTCTAAGCATTTCACACTGTTAAATTTTGCCCAACTCACCATGTTCAGTAATGCAGAATATTTCAGTTCTAAATTTACTAAAATGTACACAACAGGCAAAGGAGAAGTTTGAGCCTACAAAGTAGATGGGGTCTCAACAGATGGAACATACCCATGCTACAGAAAATAACAAAAATCCCCACAAGGTCCAATAATCAGCAAAGAGTGGAAGAAAATGTATTCCAATCCAAATTTGGTAGCAAGTGTGCACTGACCATATGAATATGACGTTAAAAGAGAACTTGCTCAGGAGCATGTTTGTAGAGTCCACGCATTCTTTATATCCTATCTCCACCTCCTTTTCATATCGACTTCCATACAACAGCCATGTGATTTTTCAGCCTCTTTTTAAAATAACTGAATAATAAACTGAATGTAAACTTCCTATCAATTAAAATCCCTGCCCAGTATTTCTGCAGCCATTGAAGCTCTGACACCAGAACAAGGCACTAAAATTCTAGTGACAATCTTGATAAGGCTGTACCCAGAAACAAGATCACTTCCCTACTTAGATATAAGCACTTTCTTCATTTGTCTAAAAAAATCTTGTTTCCTTTCAGCCATGGCATGGTGCTGAGAACTCATGTTTGGCAGCTTTATGGTAGTCCCCTGAACCTCACCTGAGTATCTTCCAACACTTCAGGTCCATGGAGTCTATGCTTATGGTTCCCACACAAGTGACCTTGTACTGGTTTTGTTAAAAACAGCCCTTTGCAAAGGCGATCAGCTGACTAACAAACTTGGATATCTCAATAAAAGGAACTCATCTTCTCTTTTCTTACCACTCCACCAATATTTGCAATGCCTGCAAGCTTTGGCAAAAAAGTACATTGGCAGTTAAAAACATTGATGATGATATGAAATGTTAGACCACAACTCAGTCCTTTACTGGCCCTACAAAAAGAGTACTGCTCACTCTCTTCAGAACTATCTTTTGAGATCTACCAACGACTCAATTTTTAAAAGACACCCAGCTAAATCCAAGCTTTTAAATTGAAATGTCATGCAGTATTAATTTCTGAAGTTCAAGCACACAATGTCAGTTAATTTGGCTTTATCAACCTGCCCATAATCCACTGAAAAAAAAAAAAAAAAAGATATTTGGTGTCTATCTGACAAGGTCTGTATTTTCAAAAAACTATGCTAGTATTAATTAAAGTTTTAGCTGCCAAGCCTTGCTGATGAACTCCTGATTGAAGTATTTTGATATTTTACATAGAATCAATATCAGGCCAATTTGCCTACAGCTTCCTCATTGTTCTTCTTTTAAGCAAGAAACAATATACACATTTCCTTAAATTCTCTGACATTTCTTTAGTTTCCAGCATTGTTTAATTAGTGATTTGGAAAGCTTCTCATCTTTTTAAAATGGTTCTTAGATACGATATATCACATTTTTTCCACGCTCTCCTTTGTTATTTATGGCAAACTACATATTTCAGGTATAGCCACAATATACAGTATGGATACCTCCACCTGCTTCATCCCAAATACTGAGCAGACACATCACTGAACATCTCACTTATTGGTTCTTTTTTGGTTATGATATTCTGACAATCACCCTTACTTCAAACCATATTGTTTCATGAAGGGCTGGTCAGTCACTTCTTTCATTTCTAGCAGTGGGTACTGTCTCACAACAGATGAGATGGTACTGCCATCTGGTACTACCAAAGCTTGTACTACCAAGTCTACAGTGAAAGAAAATACCACCAAGATTAATTCAGTTTTGGAGCTAACCCACAGCAACCACACTAGATTTCTGCTTTCAGAGGAATCCCCCATCTCACGGAGGCAAGTGTACTGTGTATCTGAGACCTGCCAAGATCATCTCAGCTCACCTGTGAAAAAGTCAAGCTTGTGACAGGCAGGAGTGAGCAGATAATCAATAATGAAGCAGATGCTGTTCAGGGAGAGAGGCTCTTTGCCCTGATAACAGGTTGAGGGAGAAAGACAGGCAACTGGTATCTTGAGACAGAGAAGAGCAAAAGAATTATAACCTTACTAGTGTGGTAATAATGAGCGTATATAAACTAAGCAAATACAAACTTTTCAGGTGCATGAAGCAATTAAACCCAGGAATACATTAAATATAACAGGCACAGATAGTACAACAGGATAAAGAGTGTCCTTTGTAACCAAGCTTGGCACCACTTAAAAATACACAAACAACTTCAGACTATAAGGAGGAAACAAAAATGCTCCTGGTCCCTCTGGAGGGGTTGTTCATGTTCTGGTGCACACCTAAAAGGAAAGAACTACCCTCACAGTCACCTTGACACAGAATTTCTGTCTCTCAAGTTCATACCAGTGTCCTTTTTTCTGAACAACCACTCTGCAGAGTAGGAAAAATATCTGAGCTTTGCAGGTCGGTTTCTCTGGGAAAATAAAGTTAGTGACACAGAGGCTGCAAATACTCTTGTACACAAAAATCCTCCCCAAAATCCCATCTTCTGGGATTTTCAGCTTACAGTCAGCTCTCAGTTCTCAAGGAGCAACTCCAGACCCAGGACAGAGCTTAATTTGAGCTGGGGCAAAGACTTTTTTTGCCTAACTCCTCTTATCCAGAATCTTGTATAGCCCAAAGTTGACGGTTTCTTTCTAGCAGGACTGAAAATTTACCGGTACACCAATAAGAAGAAACAGAAAAGTTCTGTACAACAGCATCACTGGGTAACACCTTCTATATCACAAGTATGAGACTGTCAGCACATCACTCAGGCAAGCTCTCTACCACAGGGCTGAGCTTGTTCATTATACACCCTTCTAGAGGAGAGGTTTTATCAGAGGGGTCTAAGCAACAGCTGACGCTAATGATTTCTAAAGAAAAAGTTTTGACTACTTTGTGTTGACATGTTTTCAACAACCACTGCTGTTTCATAAAACTAATAAATTATAAAACAAACAAAAAATTCCAGAATCAAAATTGCAAAATTAAAAAAGTCAAAATTAAAATTTCTGAGGAATCCTGACAATATATTCCACTACTTGAAGATGGAAATGTTTCTGAACTACCAAAAACCCCACAATGCACAAATCCTGAATTTCAGCCAGCTTCAGTAAACAGTTTATCAACACTCATTACTCACAGTCAGTATACCACTGCACACAGCCTTAACATATGCTGCCTGACACCCAGCCTCCCAGGAAAAAGAGTGACTGCTCTAAAGATCTGGTTACTTAAGCCTGAGAGCTAAGAGACATAAAGGAGATGAATCTGTAATTATAGCCCAGTTACCATGCAAATACTTCAGCACACTATCTTGGTAAGAAATCTAGGTCTTCCCTTTCAGAACAGTTTCATTATTAGAAACGATTATTGCCTTTATTCCACCACTGTGATATTTCACGCATTTTATATAGCACAGATAAGGAGCAAACAAGAACAAACAGCTTTTACCTCTGCAATCCTCACTGGCAGCATCAAAATCACAGCCCTGAAAGGACCAGAGATGAGAAATAGCCAGGGATTTTAAACTGGTGGTTAGCAGAAAGCCTGAATAATAAGTTGCATCTCATATCTTAAGACTGCAGATATTTTTAACGAGTTCATAAGTCTGTAGGCAGCTGAACCTGCACTGGTCAGACACACGGTGATTCCTTGTGTCACGCAGGTAGTGAGTCTATAATGGATCCTTAACATGTTGTCCTGCCTGTGAACATTTGTTAAGTCTGTTTTCTTCTGCTGGTATTTTTGACTGTGCTTCTGTGATAGAATTACAACAGGAATTTCACTGAGGAGTACGTATTAAAAAGGGTGGCACTGTACGAAGACTGTTCACAGTTCTAGCCCCGGGAAGTGCAGCAGAAGGGAGCCAGAGTTGCCAGGATGCAGTGATACAGACTCGGCTGTTGTACACGATTATTGCTGACAGGCACCAATGCTGACACTGGATGTGCTAGGACAAACACTATGTGGACACAACTGGGGTAAGCATACTGTACTGGGTAAGCACATCAGACCTAGCTGTGCATAGCATAGCTTTATCTGTAGTGTAGGCAAGCTGCTTTAAAGCAGCTTGGCTGAAACATAATTCAGAAAGGAGAAAAATCCACAGGCAAAGACTTGCCATTGAATATGTCCTGCACCTTAGCCACAACTTCATTATCGCACATTCGCTGGACTACTTCAAACATCCTACATGTTATTCACAGACAAACAGTTTTCACAGAATCAGCAGAGGAAGGAAAAAAGATGCTTAAAAAGAACTTTCTCCTCAAGTAAGTGAAAAAGCAAGCTGTCCTGCGCACTTCATCTAGTCCCTCATATTTATTAAGACTAAAATAATTTCTCTCTCCTCACGTAAGTGGAGCACATACAGCATCTGTCCCCAGAGCCCCAGAAGCCACAAGGGCAGGCTAGATTAGGCTTAGAAGACTGATGCAACCTTGTATGAAAGATTACTTCATGAAGTGGTGAGTTAGCAACCTGACTTTTGCAAAATATTTTGTTTGCATCCTCAGTCATGCAAATAAAAGCAGTAATTGTGGGGATACCTGTTTTGATTTTTCTGTGCTGCTGCCTCATCCTTAGAGATAAGCATCACACCAGGCAATTCACAAATGACACCTCTTCCTGCAAACGAATGTTACGGTTGATTGTTAAAGATTGCTATATTTGCAAAAAGGATAACAAATCTGGACAAAACCTGAAGAGTATCTGATACCTGGAAACAGAGGTTTTTATGGAGCGCTGGATAAATTCACTGTAATTTTTTGCATTTCCTTTCTTGCTATCTTTTCTCATTTGAAGGACAGATCTGTATTAGTTTCCAAACAGAGAGCATATTGTTCCACATGTTCTACACCTCCTGAATCACACTAATTTGTATTACTACATTTTTAATTTGATGATTGATATGTTGGCTTTGCAAACTGACTGTCAGAATAATTCATATAGTATTAAAAAACCCAAGCGTACAGTAGTTTTATTAATGCACCCGTAAAGAATAATGAAACCTTCAGCCTTGCTCTAATGAATTCTGGTGAAACACTTATGAATGATACTATTCATATATGCCTGTCCCTCAGGTGGTGAGGAGGATGAGGGAAGGAACAAGGAACAAAAAACTTTAAGATTTCCAGTGATGAAACATTTTCAGAAATAACCTTCAGATATTAAGTCCTGGTACAAGAAATGGCAGCTTCAAACATCCACTTATTTATTCCCCTGCACCGCAGGATTATGAAGGATTGTTTCTTGTTTTGTTTCATTTAAAACCTCAGGCAGGAGCTGTTCCAGGCTCTCTGACAGTACCGAGGCAAGATCTATACACCTAAGGTCAAGTCCTGAAGCCCTAGATCAGCTTTTCAATGGATGTTTTGCTTCAGGGGCAAATACTGTTCTCAGCCCATAGTCACGGCTCCAGAGACTCATCAGCACACTGTGAACATGGTGCACGAGAGTACAGGTTTGAAGCACTGTGTACAAGAAAAGTACACTCAACAGATGTGTGGGATTTGATTTCAGATGGTCTGGCCATGTATGACTAAGAGAGGGAGGGAATGAGATTAACTACCTGCCACTGCAAAACTCCTTTTTATATTTCTGCTGTAGTACAGCTTCAGATACTGCACTAAAAAATGTCAGTACTTTCTGAGTGAAACAGTTTTCCCCAAATATCTGAAGTTTAATGACTTTCACTAAGCCCAGGACAGAGTTACAAAGCACATGCCTAGATTCCTACCTGCTGTTAGCGTGTCAGGGAGTATTATGCAGAAAGCGGAATGCGATTATAGTGTCCAGGCTAGTTGAAGGACAGACTCGATCAATAAAGTCACAAGAACAGATGGATGAGAATACCTCTTCTGAGAATACTTTGCTTCCTGCACAGGACTTCAGAATAAAATGAAAACTCTACAAGAGACACTTTAAAGTGCGGAATGTTGTATTTCAAAAACACCCCATCCAAACAAAACAAAATGAAAGACCCAACCTCCAGGAAGTTACACTGAGCTAGGAGAGAGCAGATCTGTAAATCCTGTTTGATGATTGCAGGAAAGGAAGGATTCAACCAGTAGCTTTGGGAAGAGCGGACTCCTTGCAAGGTGTCTAAGTCCCATCCTGTTCATGATGGTGTGGAGCACTACCTTCAGTACCAAAGCACCATAGCCTTGTCTCTTTCTTTCATAACATTTTATCTTCCTCTTAGGGGTAAGACGAAACAGAGTTTCATTCCCTTTGGAAGAAAGTGGAAAAGAATGTAAGAATGAGGAACTGGTTATCTGCCACATCCTAGTCTCCATAAATTCACTCTTTCAGAGACCTTTGACTTTCTGAGCTGGATGGTCACCACACTAAGACCCAGAAGTGAAAATTGCCTGAAGTTTGTTGTATCTGCTACATAGAAAACTCTCCAAGCTCTCAGAAGCTAACAGCACTGGAAGGGAGCCATAATAAAGCTGACGAGTCTCTGAGGAAATGTCCAAGACAGGACTGACAAATTAGTTGACTGGCCATGAAAGGAGGACAAGGTTTCCGCCACCCAGATTATGCTTTACAAACATGATTGGTGTATTGCATTTTAAATTTTATTGTTAAGGCTCCTCACATTTTCAAAATTCTTTCACTTGTTTGCTGTCAAGAAGACACCTCTACAAGCCTCAGTGTCTCAGTCCACAAAGGACAAGACAATGAAAGTAAAAGCCTCTTTCTCAGGAACATCCTGAGATGAGATGAAGCTTCTGAACCTAGTTCCAGCCCTGATGTTTTTCTCCTCCAAAAGGAAACTGGATGGTGCAGCACACAAGGGTTATGCTGGGTCACACCAGAGCAGCCCAGCACAAAGGCTAGCTGATTGACTTCCCAGAAGAGAACTGACGCAACTTTTTGAAGTGCCTACAGAGGATATGTAAAGGATTTGCTGCTGCCCTAATCAATACAGGCTATGCCATCAGAAAGAATCTGAGCATTCAACTTTGCCAGAGTCTATAGAGCTCTGTTAAAACCTACATAAAACTACGTATATGCTTCAAATCGCTGAAATGTGAGGAAAAGTACATTCTAAAAAGAAACGAGACAAATGGAAAAAAGCGTAAATCACAGAGGCTGTTCCTGCAGAACAAGTCCCTTTGGTGGCCAACAGTCTAGGTTGTTGTGAGGAATGGAATACTGCAGTGCACTTCCATACTTCATATGTATGGCACATATATGGATGATGGAAGCACCCACTGCGTGGGTGAAAATATCTTTGGTTTCGTCCAGCTGTATTGTATATCTAAAGTAGGAACAATCACTGTGTCTGTGCTTAGCCTGTATCCAGCACTGAACTACAGCAGTTGCTCCGTCACTCGGTAACTCCTCCCCAGCAGAGAAGGGCAATTGAGAAAAGGAGAGGAGACCCGTGGGTTGAAATGAAGATGGATTTAATGAAACATCCAAACTAGTACCAATGCTGGTATAAAGTAAACAAAGTTATACTCAGCCCATGTACGGTGGTCACAATAAATGGGAAAGCAGTTCTGAGGAGCAGGGTCAAGAGAAGTCCAAGCTGGAATTGCCCTGTGCTCAGCAAACTTCCACCTTTATACATTTATGAGATGGGATACACCTGTAGCCAAGTCAGGTCAGCTGCCCTGGCTGACTTCAAACTGCTAATGGCCTGCAGACCATGGCTAGCCTGAGATTCTGCCCCAGTGAAACCAGGACACACTAGAATCATAGAATCATTATGGTTGGAAAGGACCACCAGGATCCTCAAGACCAACCTTCATCCTAACGTCTGTCTAGCCATAGCCTCAAGTGTTACATCTACTCACTTTTTAAACACCTCCAGGGATGGTGACTCCACCACCTCCCTGGGCAGTCTGTTCCAGTGCCCAACCACTCTCTCAGTAAAGAATTTCTTCCTAATAGCTAATCTAAACCTCCCCTGACGCAACTTGAGGCCATTTCCCCTCATTCTATCATTAGTAATTTGGGAGAAGAGACCAACACCAGCCTCGCTACAACCTCCTTTTAGATAGTTGTAGAGAGCAATGAGATCTGCTTTCAGTGTCCTCTCCTCCAGACTAAAGAGCCCCAGTTCCCTCAGCTGCTCTTCATAAGATGTGCTTTTCAGACCACTCACCAGCTTCGTTGCCCTTCTCTGGACCTGCTCCAGCACCTCAAGAAGGTCCGCTAGAAGCAGAATTTCCTGTTATGGTGAAATCTTGTTTACTAGCTGGCTCTAGTCCGTAAATCCTAGAGTCTAATATGCTGTGTTATGCCATGGAGGTCATTTTACCTTCCTCTTTTATAACAGACACAGAACATAAGGGATATTTTACAACTTAATTATGTAAGACGTATATGGAACAGAATTAAGGAAATAACTGAACGTTTGTCCCATGAGGAATTCTAACATTTCAGTAGCTGACAATTTTCACTGCCAGTGTTCTGAAGTATAGTATTTAGGGAAAGTAAAACATTAAATCTTCAATATTTTAGTTTAAAAAGTGGTGCATTCCTGAAAGAAAATATTTTGTTCTGAGTCAGTTCAACATTAAGCCACTTTCTGCTCTGTAGCCCACTGCCTTGCAGAAATTGTTCACTAGACTTCTTGATGTCCGTATTCTTCATGGCACAAGCCCACTGCTTAGATCATCCCTCTCGAAATAGTCCTTCCACTCAAGATTTGAACCCCACCACACCACTCTGTTGACCAACACTGCTGCACAGTGGGAATGGGGGCAGGAAGCACAACTCCTAGCAGAAAACGGTCACTAACTACAGCTCCTCTGAATCAGCATGCCACAATAAAGAAAACTAAATATTTTATGATAGTTCATTTAACTGAAATATTGCATGCAATTCAGGCAGAACAGGTCCGACAGCCAGATCTATTTCTGTTGTTAACCTTTCAAATCACTTACCTGTTTAAACTCCATCTCTCTCTCTCTAAATTAACAACCATCATGGCAACTAAAAGCTGTCTGAATCCCTTAGTGACAAGTAAAGGATATTGTTTCCATTCTGCAGCTCCTGACTACCAGAGTAAAGCCAATTTTGCATTTGCAAATAGTGGTGAATTGCAACTAAGTCTAGCACTTGGACCTAAAAAAGGAACAGTGTTTTCAAAGACATCAGGAGAGAACAGAACAGATACTGGGAGTACATTTTAACAGTAACAAATTTTATTGCAAGTGACTGAAGCCCAGCAATGTTTTTCCAAACACTAAGTAACCTGTAATATTTCAGTTGCACATGAGGAATAAGAAAAATATCTTGGAAAAAGAAGTGCTTAAAGGCAACACAAAGCTTTGCCCATATTTTTGTCAGCCATGTGCCAGGATGAGTCCTCACCCAGTTTTGTCTGCTTTCTTCCAGCTGGTAACACTACTCAGTTTCTCCCCTAAAGGAGGATCCATTGCAATACAAAGGCTCTGCAAAAACTATAAGCAGGGGGTTTTTGGTTTTGTTTGTTTGTTTGTTTTGGGTTTTTGTTTGGTTTTTTTTACTGTGCCATAGCATAGAATTTTATCAGGAGAAACATATTTCTCTGCTCTTAAGAGTACATGAGCACACAACACAGAAACAGATCATGAATAGTGTTACAAGGGTATGCCAGCCAAGGTCAAAGATCTGAAATGGGAACCATATCCAGGAAAGTGCTGAGTTCCTCGCAATATTAATGGCACGTTAGGACACAGACCACTTTTTGAAAATGCTCTGAAAAATCCCAGCAATTACAAAAAAACAAAAACAAAAACAAAAAAACAAGCACCAAAAAAATCATCTGCTGCCCTTTTGGGGTGAGGGAGCAGGAGATTTGGAGGAACAAGAAGGAATGGCTCAGGTTTTCTTGTAATTGTCCTGACATAGTCCATCAATATAAAAACACTTGGGTTGTGTGTGACACTGTACTGCCAGATAAGAGACGTGTTTACTGGCTCTTACAAAATTTTTGTGACATTACTAGTAAGAATTATTTAAGACTGTAATCCTGATCTGGAAGACAAAGCCCAGTGCAGTCAAAACAAAACAGCAACAAACCCCCCTCTGCAATGAAGCTGACAAGCGAGCCAAAGCCAGTGGCTCAGAAGTCCCGGCACACAGTCCCTTGTATACATGATGGGGAGGGCATGACGGGAAGTCATGGAAAGTGCAAGGAGGTACCAGCTACTGCACTTGTCTGGGAAGCATCTTATTAAGTGCACCAAATCATAGGCTAGAAGTTCTTCCCAGCTCTTGTGTGTGTTTCTCTTCTGACTGCTATGAAATAAGTTCTATTTTGGTATAGTAAAGCAACATGCTGTACTGAGTCAATACCACACAGGAACTTCTGAACGAAGACATGGCACACTACAGATACATTTTCCCCGACCTTGCCAACACATCTGATGCATTCTGCATCCTCTACAGAAAATCAAATGTCACTCACTTTTCTCAATCTTTCAGAGACTATCTGCATCATGCCACAAAATTCCCAGTGGAAAACAATTGCAAGCCAGTAGAAGAAATCCATTTTACCTTGAAAAAACATTAGCAGATACTGGTAAGAAATAAAGTTAGCAGTCCTCCTTTTAACTCTTATCTGTATTTACTAGTTCAGGAACTGGAAAATAATCCTGAAAGGGATGTTTAGGTGCAACCACTAACAAGTACTAATTGTACAGCAGAACTCAGTATTGTTTTTAAAACTACCTCCATTGCTCATCAGAATATTTTCAGCAGTAAACCTTCTTAATGCATAAAATAGAAAGCCTTTCATTGCTAGTAGCCCTACCATTTCCTGATTTAGATCACCTCAGCAAAATGGGTCACTTACTCATATCTCAGGTATAATGCAGTTACCAGTAGAAGCTTTCCCACTGACATTCCTAGGTCTGTTCACAAGGATACTCTTTGAAGATGAGCAATGGGTTTATTCTTCATGATCTATGCAATTGCTTCTTTATCACTGTTTAATAACATTAGTCAATTTGTGGTTTTGTGGCGGGGACACTTTTCTGTTAAAAAGAATTAGATGAACAACTTCCTGCACCTCACGCTGAAAAACTGTAAAACAATCACAGTTTCTATGAACACAGGGACGATTTAAAATGGTATTTTAGAGTTTCCAAATTTTACTAGCAGTTTCTAGGGAATGCCATATGATATTTCAGTCCTCACCCCAAACCTGAACATACTGGCTCCATCTAGGTAGACATTAGCAAGCCCACTTGAACCCTGTTGAAGAGCAGTATGCATTCACATTTTGTTTGTTCATACCAGTTTTACGCTGTAAGTTTATAATGAAAGAGGAAGGAGATTCCGGCTGTTTTGGTAGAAACACAGTACTTCAGAGTTACCAAAAGACTGCCTGTGCCCTCCAGCCTTTCAGAAGGTACATGGTTTGAACCCATTAAACATTTTAGACCGGTTACTACTCTATCAGAACTCAGTTCATTGAAGTGATTCCCAGTAATTGCATTTTGGTACAGCCGTAGTGCCAAACAAAACACTAATGAAGATTTCTGAAAAGTAATGAAGATTTTTGAGAAGTGATCAATGTGAAAAAGAACAAAAAAATGTTTCAAGAAATTTTTCATTCTAACTTCACTTATCTATTCTCTGAAAACGTGACACGTGTCACCACATCACAGTATCTATAACGTGCATACTATATCTTTACACAACAGCTCTTCTCTTTAACCAGAAAAAGAACAAAGGAAGAAAAAGATAAATGTAATATTAGTGCTGGATTTGTATGCTGCAGTAGAAATAAGATGAATACACAACTATCGGGCTTGTCAAAGATGTATTTGGGTAGCGGCAAACACTCATATTTCAGAAAACTGGCTGCAGTCTCTTGTCTGTCAGATGAAGTGCAGATACAAGTTCAACATTAAAACAGGAAAAAAAAAGAAAAATCCAAGATGAAAGTAAAAATGTGAAAAAAAAAAAAAAAAAAACAAAAAAACTCCAAACACTTTCAGGGAAATTCATTGCTTTCTAAAGAGAACAATCAGCTCCAAGCACCAGTGTCTATTTTGCAGCACATTCAGACAGATCTAGTCTAGCAATAACATGCTACAAATACTTCCAGAGCTTCACTAACCCCATGCTTCTTGGTCTGTTTTTTGGTTTGGTTTTTTTTTTGAACATGCAAGTTTAAGGTTGATTCAGTTCTCCTCTGCAAACCCCTTTATTTCCAAAGGTTGTATAGCTGGATTTACAGTGGCTGGTTATTGCAAGGAGGAGAGGGAGGAGGGTGCAGTCCTACAAGCCTAGGAAAATTGCAAGAATAAATCATGATGGAGACTTTTTCTTTTATTACATTTACTTTTAGAAAAACAGTATAAATAAAGGACTGCAAACAAGAGTGAACCAGAAACCAGGAAACAGAAATAATCTTTTCTTCTATTCCTTTCTTATTCCCACTAAAGCTTTTTCTGTCTTTAGAAATACAGCACTCTCAAAATCTATTAATATTCCTCGTTTTCCCTAGCTAACTGTCATTATTACAGAAAGTGAGAAATGGCTGTCAAGCTCAAAAGCAAAACCAAGCACATTCTAAATCCCCTACAGCCACGCTTGTTCCATATAAGGACATTGCTGCTATTACGGCAGTAAGCAGAGTAAATAATTTAAAAAAATAATTAAAAATGTTAATAATTAACAATCCCAAAGCACCCTGTTTTTTTCACACAGTTTGTTCTCCAAACGGAAGCAGGGATCTTTTATTACACACAGTGCTTATCAATGCTTAGGTCACAGGAGAGTAGGAAATTTAGATCACATAACGTGTATTGTATTCGTGGGAGAACACATTTAAACAAGACAAAAATCTATACCCAAATGGGAAGGTCAGCACAGATTCATCAAAATGGAAGGTTGCACTCTGAGAGATGTCTGTGTGCTTCCATCCTAAGCCGTCAGAGGACAAAGCTCAATCTGCCACTGTTCAAGAACTTCACCCTTCTTGGCTCCAGAGAGTAACTAAAGGAGAAGAAATATGAACATCTTCTCATGAGAAGCAGACTTAAATATAGTCTGGAATTAGTTCATTAGTTCATACTCCAACTGTAGGGTCAGACTTTAATGATGAGGCCAATACAAGCCAGTAACTTCCAGTCATAATCACAGATTCAGCGCTGTGCAGACATGGCTAGAAATAAAACAGGCTATTTCACTACTCCCAGCTTTCTGGGAAATGTACTTTTAATCTGTCCAGCTGAAAGTCATTTCAAGTCATTTAGGGTTGACAATTCTTAGCATAGCTCAGATTTAGGTCTGGTCAGATATTAAAGTTCCCTGAACACACATCTGAGACTCGACCCCCAGTAATACCATTGTTACACATCCTTGACAAATTTTCAAACTGGACTGGCATGTAAAACGCAGAACACTTCTGAAAATCTGGTCCTTCTCTGTCCATCATGCTGAAGTTAAACCTTCCATCCACAGACCTTGGAAGAAGCCCCTTTACACTTCACTTTCCCTTATGTTCTTACTCAAGGCAGGACCTCCACTGACTTTGCTGGGAACCGGCTTTTCTAAACATCAGGAGTTTGACCAGACTGTTGAGTCATCCTGCTATAATTGTTTTAATGACAATTAAAAAGCCTTCTTTCTGATCATTTAAAAGTACATTAAAATTCAGCCCTAAGGCAATGAACAACTGGCAAAAGAGTAACACTCCAATGAAATCTAGGATTTCCTTGTCTGTCACTATTTTTTTTTTTCCTTTCTGCTAAGTAACCTCAGAGAAGCAGGGTTTGCGAGGAGAGGTAATGTACTTCATTAAACCAAATGATGCAGCTAGGAGAAGCAGACAAGCTTTCAGACACACAGTTCCTTCAGGTCAAATATGATAATAAAATAAAATCATTTTCAAAATATTGCAGAAGTGTACTTACCTCCAGTGATGGCAAACGTGCTTTTGAGCTTTACCACTGCTTATTACAGCCTTAACATTTTGGTTTGGGAATGGACACAAGCTCTGCACAGCATTGGAGCAAAAGACTTCTCCATTTGAGCTTACAGACTGGAAAGAGCATAGACTATAAAAAAAAATCCCTGGTTTTTGCAGTAAATGCTCATTATGTACAGTGCGGTGCAAGTATTTTCCTTTCCAGCATTTAAAAACATTTTCTTGGAAGTCACTGAACTCCTTCCAGGATATTTTAATTTTTCTTACTGCCTAAAGATATCATAAGTTGAAATGTCTCCTCCAGATCTACGCCCCAGCCTTTCATTATTGTCACCATCTTTCCAGTCACTTTAGTAAGGCCCTTGTGAAAATCCTATTTTGGACCTTACCTCTGCACTTGTTACTATTCCTTGTCATTTTGGACTTTCCTTTGGTCTGCTAAGTCACTAGACAGCATACAGAGCCACTTTTCATGTTAGTAAGAACAAGGGGAGGAAGGCTCTGCTCATCTCTGCTGTGAGACCCCTTATGTGGACTTCACTCCCTGGCAGGGAAGTGGCTTCTCTGTCCTGGCACCTGCAGACTGAGATCCAGCAAGGCTCAGACCCTTCAAACTGTGGCAGCCTGAATGCTGGGGCCAAGCCTCAGAGGTGCAGGAAAGTCTCATCTTTCCCAGAAAGCCATAAGGGGCATGTGGAGAGGCCGTGTCTGTGGCACAGACCAGGACAGAAAGGTGCTGGACTACAAAGAAAGCCTGGAGGACATCCTGTCTTGACAGACAAGGAGTAAGTTTGCTTTTTAGCCTTTCATCTACCTTGTCTCTCACAAAATCTGTGTTTTCTCCTTCTAATGAGTTGCGTTATTATTCTGTAATCCTGTAATGAAACATAGCTAAAGAAATTACAAGGCTTTGGTCTCTTTTTGACATATTCACTTTGAAAAAGGGGAAGAGAAGTGCAAGCAATCATTTGAAGGACGTGAGGTCTAATCACACTCCCCTTCTTCTCCCCAGGTTTCACCACAGTTTGAGGTTATTTTGGAAGGTAGAAAGTGTCTCTCACTGTGCTTTGTGATTTTGGGTGCAGCATTTCAACAGCTATTGCCAGTTTGCATAAAGAGAGAACAAAGATGCTACTAAATTCTGATTTTCTCAACTCCCTGAGGCTCTGTTATGAAGTATTTAGTAAGTGACAGTGATCTCATTTGTGACATTCTTATTTCTAAGTTAGTACTGATAATCCCACATGGCGTTAAAAGGGGCCCTGACATACCAAAGGATCTGTTTTTTAGTCAAAATATAAAAACTAGACCCTTCCCCTCTAACTAATTACAAGGTCCTACACAAACCAGTTGTTAGGGTCGGGGCCCTGGCCAAATTCCAGCCTGAGCACTGTCATCCTTTCTCCTCACTCCTCCACGAGTCTTCCTTTTTCTACCCAAGGAAGGCCTCATAGAAATCATTAAATCCCTATTTAGAAGCTTTATAGGACTAAAAATACCATATATTGTACAACGAAGTATAAATATGCAACTCCAATGAATGCAAACTATATATAAGTTGTATATAAACATTGTAGTTCACTATTAAAAAAGACCTATGACTGATTTCAAGTGCATCTGTTTGTGCAACAACTTACATGTGTACTTGAAGTAGATAATTTTGTGTATTTGTTAACATTCATACAGGCTTATGAGTAACTGAAAAGACGTAGTACTCTTCAAAAAGTTACATTTACTATTTTAACATCAAAACCTGAAGAGCTCAAAAAATAGCTAGTACATAGAATTAAAGAAATATTTAAAATTATTGTCAGAAACTTAAAAAAATACAATGACCAGGTATTTGAAATCATGCAGTTCTAAGAGGTGATTTACAGGTCCTAGCACGTTGGGGCTTTAATATTAATTACTGAATTAATTTAATTTAACATTAATTTAACATTAATTTAAAAAGAGCACTGGTTGTAGTATAGTGACCAGGCACTGTACTGTAGCAAAGAAGTGTGAGAAGAATTCTGTTTCTTTTTGTTTTTTTTTAAACAACACTCAGCAAAACTGCCCAAGGGATAACACCTACCAAAGAAAAAATCACACCCTGGGAATAATAATGAGCACTTGAAATCTCCAGTGATTTATGTGCTCAGGTATTCTCAGCTGAAACCAGGACAAGTATGTTTTAATCTGGACCACACTCCAAAGCATTGCTGTCATCTTCAAACACCCATACAAAAAAACAAATCCACAAACCCCCAGACAAACGTGTCTTGCCCAAACTTTTCTATATGGGGGGGTGGGAGGAAGGGAGTAGAGTCAAATTCCTACATACACTGGATGTAGTCCATTAAAGCCCCAGGTGAGAAAAATGTATCTGCCTGCGGCAAACCACCAGGAACCTCATGGCATAGCCAAGTGAGTCATGAACGAATACCTTTAAGGCCATTTTGTTGCCTCGCTGAGCCTTCTGAAGCCAAGGGGCTGAAACTACTCATGTATAGTCAGTAACTTGGAAAAGGAGTCCCCATGTAACAGTGGTTTCTGCTGTGGAACGTGGCAGCAGTGTGACAACATACACTAATACACTCATTTAGTTAGCATTGGACTTAGAGCAAGCATCTAATAAATATATCACCGTTGATGAAAGGTCTTTGCATGCACCCTGGTAACACAGTCACTTTAATCCAGCATGAACGCGTGGTTGCCAAAAGCAGTGACAGATAGCTTGGCCCGCTGGCTGTCCTGCGCCGGCAAGAGCACTCTTGCTTCATGGGCTAACCTGGCTTAGACAATTGAACTTGCTGAAAACAACTCTCCTCTTCCTTTTCTTGGGGGCCAGTTTTTAGCCAGATCAGATTACAAAAGCCAGCTCACATCACAGATCTAGAGATGGTAGTGCCAGGACGAGGGAGGTGGTAGGAGTGAGGGAGTAGGGACAACAGCAGCTCTTGGGGAAGCAGATCAGCCTTCTGCCACTGACTGCAGATTCACAGAGACCTGGAACACAGATTGTTTGCTGAATTCACATGGCAAGCCACTTTGTGTATGACTTGTGTTTTTCTGCAAGCTCTTCAGGATTTGCTTGAGTCTTCTCTCAACATTAGCTCAGTAACTACTCAAAAGAAACCCCTGTTCAATCACCCACTAGGGGACTTCAGTCTTAATTTGGGGAACTGAGGAACATCCTCCTTGCCACGGAATTCTTTTATTCCTGCTTGTGCGCATGAGTTTGTATTTTAGTACAGCTGAATCATAGCCTCACTTTACTACCCTACATGTCAAAGTCATTACATTATTTTCATACAATACTCTAATCTTTCTTTTTATCGACTGTGCCACCTAAACTTGTGTAAATGGCAAATTTCATCAGAACATTCTTGATTTTTCATAAAGTTCCCTAGTGAAAATGTTAAATCTGATCAGGCCTAAATCCAAGCAAGCTGAATTTCAGATGTAACTTCCTGCATTGTTTTGGATCTGAAACTTGAGATTAAACCAACACTAATGTACTAAACCAAAGGTAATCTAGTCAAACAATGCATGCAATGCACTGTATACCTAGTGCAATGCACTGACATTTACAGCAGGAAATGGCAATCACGTGGGTTTGCTCCGTGTCCTAATTTGCAGTTTCTGCTGTGGGAGTTTCCTCCCCTGATAAATAATCTGGATTCCAACAAGTTGATAGGCCCTTTCTCATATTTAGAGCATTCATCTAGAGACTGACTATAGAGATTTGTCTATCAGTCGTTCACACTTGGTGCTGCCCTGAACTGATCACCCCTTTAATTAACCATGTTAAACTGGCTCCCTGAAGCTTACGATGCTTCTGTCACTTGCCTGTGGGTTTCCTCTTCGCTACAAGCCTGAGTGCTTCCATTAAGTTTACAGTGAGAAGAAACCAATAGAGGAAATGATGAAGGATATCCCTGGGCTCCATTTGAAAGAGTGTTAAAGAAAGGCTTCACAGCAAAAGAGAATTTAATAAAATAGCACTTTTTTTTTCTTTGATGCCTAGGGAAAAGAAAACAGAAAGAATATATTTATTTTTGCTGTGCTTAAAATGTCTTTTGTAATAACAAAACAAAAATTACCAAGCAATGGCACACTACCACAGAGAACATGGTGTATTAATCAGTTATAATACTGTAGTCCCCTGACCTGGTGGTTCCATGGTTTCATCTTTGAAAATGTGAATATTAAAGTTATGTGTATGGGAAGAAGTTGGAAACAAAGGATGGTTAACTCAAGCTGTAGATAGATGGACTATATCCTTACAGCATCTTCTGAAAAGTCTCATCTATATATTAAGAATGCAGTGGCCACCTTAGAGATCTACAAAATTTTGTCAGGTCAGTATTTATGGCATCACCATTATCTCCTTTAATGAGTATTGTAAGTGATGAAGTGTCAAACAATTAACACATTTCTTCTCGTCTTGCACTTAGGATAACACATATTTCCCAAGAGCGGGAAGGAATTTACTTGGCTTACTTTCAATTTGTGCAACAAGGGTACAAATCTAGCCTCCAGAGCAGCAAGTCTACTATATCATTACCACTTCCCGCAGGTACACATTTAAACGTTAGGAAGGCTTCTGCCCGAACTCACAAAATTAATAACGTTGAAGCATATATGCATATTTTGCAAAATGAGTTAAGTATTTTAGCAACTTGAAAAAGTAATGGCTATGATATGAAAATACTATTCCTCCTTAACTTCCTCTAAGAAAGACAAAAATCACAAATCTTAGTAGCTCTAGGTGGATGTATATATTTTTCAGTGGTTAATGCTCTGCACAGCCATCATCTTTTCTGGCCAAACTTTTTTTTTTTACCAGATCTAATAGAGGATAAGCAGTATGTGAGTGACTTAGAGCGGGAACAGATACAAGCAATGACCTCTGAGAACCAGTTCACTGGAGCTGTGTTCCCGTTCTGTGTGTGCAACTCTTCTGAATAAATCAGCTCCCTCTATCAAAGGGAGCAACAAACATCACTTCTTTTATGCAACAAACACAACCTGAAGCAAATTGCAACATCCATGTTTCTCTCATTGAAAAAAGAGTTTGGTCTGCCAGCAAATGCAAACTCTCATGCAATGTGCCAGATCTGAACAGCTGTATGTATCCCACTTCTCCTGAGGCTCCATCACATGCCACATGCCAGTCACCATAATTAGTGAGAGTTAGAAGGAAAACTCACAGTACAGTTAGGAAATGTACAGCATTATACATAAATAAAAGATTACCACTCCCCGGTGCTCGTCTCTTCTAATTCCTGCTTTTTCTCCCCACAGACCAATAACACTGTTGAATTCTGATGAAGCAAAATGTGGTTTGACCTCAGGCATTTTGTGAGACAGAGAGCAATTAGCTGCTGTTAAAGCAACACATACTTTTCTGTCAGGGAAATGGCCAGTTAAGAGTTAAGTTTGGCATTACCAACAAGCTTTGACGACAAATGTAAAAGCTTGCTTTATTTATCTCTCCCGAATGTGAAGAAACTGCTGCCCAATTCATCTAAGCATTTAAATTTGGTTTTAAATTTAACCTGTCCATCCAGTCCATGGAAGCTGAAGGACAAATAATGTGCCTAATACTAAATACACACTTATATGTTTGCTGAATAGAGCTTGGATGAATTACAGATTGGGTGATAAGACCTGACAGGACAAAATACAGTGAGGTTTTCATCTGTGGCTATCCAGACTACAGAATGGAATAGAAGCAGTTGCATTGTGGCCCTTCTAAGAGCTAATGAACTGTAACACAGTTGCTAATTTGTCTTTTGTTTCCTGGAAACACAGACAGACCCAGAAAAGGGAAGTGATTAAGGGGAGATACAGATCCAAAATTCCGCCCTTCCTCCTGTCCTAGAGCCACCACTCACAGAAGGATTTTTCTGTTTTACCATTGAAATATGATGACTAAGTTTGCGCTTCCTTCTGCAAAGGGCAGGGATGGGCACACCTAGCAAAGAATGAAGGATGGTTTTATTTTCAAAAGATGCATGCTTGACAGAACATATGAGACACAGCAAGATGGACAGCATGCCTAGATCTTTCAAGTTTACAACTGTCAAAATTGTTAAACTATGCTATTTTTAGCAAAATTACAATTTGGAACTGGCATGTTGATTCCACACAGTTGGAGTCTGCTTCAATGCCAGTGAACATACTTTGATTTATTGCTCTTTTATTCAGGTCAGGAACCATAACCTCAGGAGCAGTCAATTCCTTGGTCTTTGTGTTCCAGACAAGAGGTGAGTGTGGCTTTCAGAATTAAAACTGTTTATACTATGAAGGAGAGGACAATCTTCAAAGTGCTGAAACACGTTTTCTCTAATTAGCTATAACCAAATTTGACTGCAATCTACTGAAACAGAAAACAGGGTAGGAAAATAGAATTGTTTGACATGTTTAAGGGTTATGAAATCTGTACATTGGGAATAAGCTTGAGTGTAAAAAAAAAAACCCAAACCTTGAAGAGAAGCATTAAATAAAAAAATTAAAAGCTGAGAGATTACCAATTTTAAGCATATATAATTTCTTAGAAAAATGAGGACCGGCAGAATTTTAAGATAGTGCCGGTGGAAACGCTGTGAAATTAAAATAGAAAACGGTAAGCTTCTGACAACAGATAATTTCTCTCATCCATAGAACCTCAGTTCAAATGTTACTTGTGCGTTCTCTATGCTTTGATCAATAATGTACCAGTATCTGAAATACAAGCAGCAGCATCTGTACTCAGAGAAAAGAAAAAAAACCACCCACCCTGTAGAGTTGAGGGAGATACTAAGTAGTCCACTGGAGAACAGAAATGGTTCTCTCTAAATGCCCTTTCTCAAAATTACAGTAAGGAAGTTGGCAGTTACACAAGTAAAATTAGGAACATAAGCATCCATCACTCCCAACAAAACCAACACAGCTCATTCGAGTCTTTCTGATGACCTATGTAATAATAGAAGGCATTTATTGCAGTGTGCTGAGTAAAAGAATTGTCTTGATTAGTGCTGCTAGGAAAGAATGAAAAGAAACTTGGTCTTTGTGGCAGCCTGACAATTCACTAACAATTCCTCTCAAACTGATGGTGGCTAAGTTTGAAAAGCCTAATGTTATGACAGATGTCAAGGAGAAGCACAGAAAAAAAGGCAACCTTAAAACAAACTCCATGAGAGTATAGTAAACCTTTAAACCTGGCACCACTCCTTTAAAGTGAAAACAATTAAGCACCATTTTAAGCAAAGTAGCCAAGGGGAATGACAGAAATCAAACATTTTTATTTCCAGATTAAGCAACATTAAGAGAAGAAAAACACAAAACACAATGAATAAAAAGGATTGGTTCTGCATTGCTAAACCATGAGGGACAAAAACCAGTGTTGGTATAACATTTTTCATTAACTACAGCAAAAGCAAAACGTACATATCAGTGTTACACATCCTTTTCTTGCCTAAGGCACTGATTAAGTTCCCCAAACTTCCTTTGCTCTACAGCTTTTAATGCACCACCACATATTTTTCTGCTATCATTGAACATGTCAGAGAAATATCTCTGCAGCACACTAAATCTAGGTTAAGAATCATGGAGACAAATAATTCTTTTTTCTTTCTTGGGATATTAAAATAGCCATAGTAAGGGATTTTTTCTAGTCAACTACATCCATATCTGTGAAATAACAATCTCAGTTTTGTTACAGCATCAGCCACAAGTACTCAGGTGACTCAAAGTAATTATTATTTGATTGATAATAGCCACTGGAGAATTTCTCTTGCATAAGAAACTATCCTGAGTATGAATCTGAATCAACTGGCAGAGTCTCCTCCCATATAAATTCCTTTCAATTTCTGGTGTACACCATATGTGCTTAAGGGAATACAGCAGATGAAAATGTGATCTATGGGATTTTATAGAAGCACATAAGAAAGAACAGTTCCTTAATTTTTCATCTCACTGCATCTCCAAACTGTAAAATGTTTCCTTGACAGAATTCCCTTTCCTTTACAAAAGGCCATAACACTCACAATCCATAATAACTGCAGTATTGTAACATCAGTCTTTCCAAAGGCAGGAAAATACTGCTCCTGAAACAGACAACCAGACTGTTAAGGGCTGAATACTTACTTGTACACTTATCTGGATAACAGCCTATGTACATTCATATGCTTATAACTTCTCCTCGAGTAGTTCCAAGAGTGCTTTTGCCTCCACTTTGTCCAGAGTCCAGGCAGGAGAAAGGGAATTTGTGTAACAGCATGCATTATAGTGTACACAGATACAATATAGTGCATATAGATAATATAGGTGTAATAAGTGAACAAAACTAGTTAAGAAACTTTCTTTTGCAAATATTATTTCCACTGTGCAACACACAGAACTGTGTCTACTTGAACTCTCTCCAACCTCATGAATTTTGGGAAGTGGGATATTATTTTAATGTCAATAAAACAAGACCAGCTGTTATCTGGTATAGGAAACATCTTTGGCCACTAGCAAGTGAAATTTTTCCTGCAGCACGGAGGTGTTTTTATCAGTTTCAGAATGCTGCTTGCTGCATTTGACTCACACACAACCTCCCTTCACAAAGACACACGCTCCCTGACAGAGGAATGAACTGCACCTAAAGCTTTCTGATCCTTCTCTGCAGGATACTACAGAACAGCTGCAAAATTTGGGTTTCTCATGTCCATGTACAGATGGTCATGTTAGAGGAAAGCTAGTACGTGCATCTCTTCTCTCCTCCACCGTGTATTCCAGGAGGTTGCCTGCGGTACTCTGACAGCCGCAGCTCTACCAGCATCTAGGAGGGCATTCAGGGAATGATTCATGCCTAAAGGTGAAAGTGATGGGAAAAATGGGGTGATTTGCATTTCTCACCAAACTAAAGGTGAGAGGGAAGGAAGAGGAAAAAAATAATAATAATTTAAAAAAAAGAAGATAAATGAATGCTCAAATCTGCTACCTGCACTTCTGATTGCTTCTGATTGTATCTTTTAACTGACAGTTCTACAAACACCTCAGTAAGCCAATAATATAAGGCAGGCGAGAAAATTTAGTATTATTTCAGGCTTTTACGGCTGAATTTGTTCTGAAGGTATTAGATTTACTTTGGTATGGAGATCAATATAAGAATACTGAGCCATATACTTCATTTTATACTTCAAACCTTGACTGACTTTTTCAGGCACCATTAAGTTCTCATTTATGCACTGAGCTTAGCACAAAGCAAATGTACAGTTTGTGTACACTGTCAAGTTTAGTGCCACAAAGATAATGTCTTAGGATAGAGGCCTACAGACACGTGGTCTTGTCATATCTACCAGGTAAAAAAAGAGTTGTTTGTTCCATTGAGGCTCCTACACTTTGTCCCTCCCTGCAGAATCAAAGAATAAAATGCATTTATGATGATCAAAAAGGAATACAGATATTTCATCATTATTCAGGAGTGTCACAGTAAATTTTATATCATTAAATAGATCACCCTCAAAAGAACAGCCTGAGGTTTAGGAAACCCCATAAGTATTTGAGTTTGTGCCTAAGCAATTCATGTATAGTCCAAATGGTCCAAGTAATGCATGGTCCAATATAACTGTTTTGACATCTAGGCCAGAAGTCTAGAGCTAAATATTTGCATTGCATTACTAAAGTCAGGTCCCCACCAGGCCTCCTCAGAGGCTGCAAACTATTATGCTGTTTTCTTTTTCTCCCTTATTTTCTTTTTCTACACATATCTGTGTTGCCAAAATCTGCCTGGAAACAGAATACAGGGAATTAATGCAGCAGGGAAAGTCAGCATTTCAGAACAATTCAGAAGTCAAAAATATTAATAATAGAGTTTTTCAGCCCGTCAGCATCAGGAGACTTTCAACAAACTTCTGAATACTAAGGAGGTTCAGGCTGGCTTAGAAGAGTAAGTTAAAACAAAATACCAAAACTTTTGTTGTACCATATATCACAATTACTGTTAACATGCTGCATTTGATTGAATTCCAGTTTCACATTTCCACCGACAGTCTCCATGAAATCAGTGAAAATTTAGTTACTGGACTTTAGACTATGTCTAGAAAAAAATCACTTAATATTGCCAGTAAAACATCTTATGCAGAAGCTAGTAAATAAAATAGTTCCTTCTGTTTAATTCTAATGCACTATATAACTTGTGAAATCTTTCCTGTGCAGGGAAGCTGAAGGAAACGGGGTAGTTTTCTCTCTTCCTTGTTCTGACTCCTTCCTTCAGCAATTTCTCAATTCTGTATGGGCCCAGAAACACCAAAAATGACTCAACTCTCTTACCTGACAAAAAAGTCAACTCTTTATCTCCTAGAGCAAGGAACTAAAAGCCAGTTATTTTTCTCTTTAAATATCACTTAAAGGGTTATCTAGCTTGAGCTATTATACTTCACAAAACTATTTTCGGTCATCTTCTGTCAGGAGAAATAGTTCATTATTAGTATTGCTAGGAAATTTGTGACAACTTGTTAGCAGTTGGAAACTGCTGACAAGGGCAAGGAACCCAGTAGTGCAGTCTATCACAAAACGTTATGTGACATCAGCATGGTGCGAGCATGGAAACTGCAGATTTAATATTCAGCAAATGTCCTCGTTTATAATATCTGGAAACTGGATGTAGTTGTGCTCCAGAAAGATGAATTTGCTGTGGAATATGCATGGAGAAAACCTACTGGGATGGTAAGAAGAACGGGGAGTCTATCTCAGCCTGGTTTGTTTAGCTTTCCAAAAGGAAAGCTGCAAACTGTAACTATTGCTATCCATAAATATACCCAGAGAACATACATTCGAGCTGAAAAATAACATTGATAGAGGAATAAGTGTACATAAAGTGGCCATGATTAAACTGCAGCTGAAAAGTCACATGAAGGATTACTGCCTGTGTTGTAACGGGATTCTGAGTCTCTCCTCCCATTAACAATCAGATAAAATGTTTGACTTGTTCGAGGAGAGAATCTGATCAATTTATGTCGTGACTTGTACGATCCAGAAGTTTGGATTCAGTAATTTTACAGTAATGATTGATGTGCCTTTGTGATGTCATCTTCTGCATCTGTTTGTGCGGGACTACCATGATGCCAGACCAACCATTTCATGTTCTCTGCTCCAGAAAAATTTTTCTTCACAAAGCATGTATACTTTTCTTTTTAACTGAGTTAACTTCAGGTACTACAGGGACATACAGGTTTAATATTGCAGGGAACAATGTATGGTGAATTCCACCTCAGGCTGGAAATCCAAAACTGCTGGAAGAAAAATACCCTATTCAGATTCAAGACTTGCAAAATTTCTGAAGTTTTTCTCCCTCCATTTCCAGAAGTCTCTTTTCCATCTCAATTTACTTTTAACTAGCTCTAACATCACAGTCACAGACAGTCCGTGTGTCTACACCACGGTGGCAGACATTATATTCTCAATATTTTATTACAGCTATTAAAAGCCATCACAGGATTGGTTTGTTTCTAAGTTTCCATCATTTCCTATTTTAATTATGAATTGTTTAGCTGAACAAAGCCATATTAAATGAAAAGCACAGTGCAGAAGTAGAGGAAGAACTTCACAATCGTAGTTGACAGCTTAGCTATTTATGCTGTAAATGCATCATAAATAATTTCTGAGGTCTTCATACATTTCTGTACTTGGTCTGTAGCAGGCTCATAAATAGATTGATAGACCTTTATTAACCAGCGATATCCAAACATTAAAATAAAGCCGCGCCATAGCCTTCTCTCAAAAGTGCAATGCTAGTTATAATTTCCACAGACCTGCTCTTCACAAGCAGACACAATGAATGTAGGGAACTGCTTCAAAAAGAGAAATAGCAGATTGATTTTTCTCACTAAGGATCTCAAACATGAGAGGAATCAAATTTCCAGAGACCCTTAACACAGCCAAAAGCACACACTATTTCAGCTCTCCTAGGACTCTCTCCTGTTGCTATTCCACCTAGCTTCCATTTATTCATCTCTTCCACTCAGCTACTGACCTTATGTCCATTCCCTCCTTGCTGTCTTCTGTCTACTTTTCCTTTCTTAGTTATCAACTTTTGCTAATGGTTCCTCTTTTTCTTTCCTTGAGTTGACCCTTAGCCCTTAGAAATCCTTTAGCTTTCCTCCGCTTTCCTAGCTCTTTGTCTAACACCTTTCCCTCTCCTCCAACCTATGACTGCACCTATTCCTTTTTCTATTTGTTGCCAGGCTCCTTTTCCACCAGGCCCTGGTCCTGTGCCTCCTGATCTCAACCCTTTTGGCCTGCTAACTGCTCTCCCACCTAGAGTACAGTTACACAGCTTCTTCCTCCTCTAGCACTCACAATATACAGGGCTTTGGTTTCCTTCTGATGACCAGCAGCTTCTAACAACCTGGAGGACTAAGTACATGAAACTCCTCCTTAACTGCTTCACGTCTACAATGGAACACACTTAATTCTTCTGCAGAGGTGGTATACACTGAGATGTATTTCCCTCTATGATCAAGAGACAACACTTTCCTTTTCATTAAAAAGTTACTGTAAAAGATAACATTTTCTTCTTAGAGAAGTTTTTTTTGGGATTTTTTTTTTTGCTTTCCTAGCAGAAAAAAAGAGAATAAGAAGAAAATTCATAATAAAAATTTCCGAAGCACATTAAAATTTACAAACTTAGGTATTTCTCCAAAAATAATTTACCAACCTAAAACAACAGGCAGTCATTTATAGAAGAAAAATACATCAAGAATTATTAAATACAAACGTACTACCTACCAACCCTAATAATAATCAAATCACAGCTACACAAACTGCCAAGTACTTGCTCAACAAGTTCTTCTGTAGGTATCTGTTATTTGCCAGCTGCTGGATACTGAACAGTGCAGACCTCTGCTCTTCCACAGCTCCGTTCCTTCATCCACCTTGCTTTCTACCCTGCGCCTTCCCATCTCATGTATTCCTGTCTCACAAGCCAGCCTGCAATCTCTGAAATATTCCCAAACACTCCTAGAGCAGGAACCAGCAAACCAGGTACATCAGATGATCAGATTCCTTAATGTCTACCTCAATGTTTTTAATTACCCTGACAGAGAGCCTAGCCTAAGGTACCCGGACAGCTCCACCACACATAGCAACAACACTGATCACAAAAGGTAAAAACGAGTTGTTTTCTAAAGTCTGAAAATATTCAACACTTTCTAGGCCAAGTTTTTATTCAATTGCTCAGAAATGATAATTTAAGTCTGCTGCTGAATCCTCACTGCCCCCCTCTGTACATAATATGCCTAACTGTACTGCTTAGCAACACACACACGGGTATTGTTAGATTGGGCTGGGAGCTCGAGCACAGGCTCTCTAGGCAGAGAAGTGATGATAGCTTCAAGCAGCCTGAGACTTCTCAGCTGTGTTCCCTCTGGACAGAGACAGAAAACTCAAGTATGTTCACCTCACATCCTAGAGTTAAAGCAGGGGAGACTATCAACAGATTCAGCAATAGTTCTCCTCAGCAAAAACATTGCTGAGAATGCAAATTCCATAAGGCAACTTCGAGAACCTTTCAACCACACCTCTTCAGTACTATCCAACATAGTCTTTGAAAGGTGAAGTATGCAAAAGAGCTGAACCTTGGCATATACAGTACTTCATTTTCCGGCCCCTGAGGAGTTAAGTAATTATAATATATTCAGCTTCTGCTTCTATCTGGCAAAAGTCACGCAAGATGAAACAACCAGCATTTGCACACACTTGAGGTTTTCAAAGTGCTTTACAAATAATAAGTGAAATTGTACGGGAACCAAAAATAATAAGTAATCAGGAAAAACGGATCCTGCTTTGAACCTTTCCTTCAATAGTTACAACGGGTAGAAGGGGTCAGGAAGTAAAGGCACAGTGGAGAAGACACAAAGAAATTCAGAGATAATAAAGGTGATCTGTTCTGATGTAGTAGAGGATCTAATTGGTATTAACCAGAAAAGGAAAAAAAAAAAAAAAGAAAAAAACACCAAAACACTGGATATTAAAATGAGGATCCAGGGCACTCAAATGAGGACAGCCTCAGAAAGAATGTGAATCAGAGAGAATTGCAACATGGCAGAATAGCGATTGTTAAGTGCATTGCAAGTATTAGAAGACACAAAATGGTAGTAGAGTAGCCTTATGTAATAATTCTGTGGAGAAACGGAAAAAGTCAGCACAGAAATTTTTGTGATCAAAATCACTTTAAAGAAATATAGTAAAAGAATAATACGGTCTGTTAGAGACCTCCACAATCAGACTTGGATACAGCTAAAGATCTTAATGGTATTGCAAAGGCAAATTCTGTCAAAAATGTTTTCATAAACTTCACAGAAAGAGAAAAGAAAATGGTAGTAGGCAAATGTCATCTGGAGGTGATTACTGTGTTTCAGGAACTCACCACAAATAACTAGGAGTCTCCCACTTCAGCCACCCTCCCTGTACAATCTCATGACAGAACATCTTTATGAAATACTCTCTTTGAAAGACTTATTGTTAAAATAATGCTACAGGAGACTTACAGTAACAACTCATTTATTTTTGAAACGTAGAAATAAAAATCTGGATCTAAATCTGGATTTTGTCTACTCACAAAATGATCACAAGACTGTAATATAATACAGCCATGAAAGCTTAAATCAGGAGAGGTATTTAAACAGCACCAGTGAGTCCTCATCTGGAATCACGTACACAATTCTACCCAAGGAAAATAAATTCTGCATTAGTAGTATGTCTGAGGGAACTGAAACTTATTTTAGAGAAGACACTCTTGGTTTGTACGACCTCAAAAAATGAAAGTTGAGGAGGATTTTATCTATTTCAGTTCTTCCTAGTCACAGAACTAACTAGCAGCAAGCGAAAATGCCCATTTCACTTAAAGGTTGAAGCTGGCACAAGAAAAAATGACATAGACTGACCATAAACACACTTAGGTTAGAAATTACACTGTAACTGTCTAGTAACCAAGAGGAAAAAAGGGGAAAAAAACAGCAGATGTAAAAAACCGCAACTAGTTGGGCTAATCAATATACAAAAATAATTACATAAGCCTTTCTGCATGAGAGGGGATTTGACAATTGACAAGGTTTCTGCCTGTCTATGTGCTTGTTTCCCCAGTTCTATCAGTCAGACTTTCTCTAACTCAGATCTGTGCTGCCATGGATTAGACTGAGCAAGAAGCGCCCGCAGTGGAAGAGGCAGCCGAGGAACCACATGCCTACCCTGCAACAAAGTCTTACTTACTCATACTGTCAGAAGGATCCATTGTGAATTACTGAGTCATGTGAATTAGGGAGGGAAAAGCCAGGCTTGCCAGATGTGCTTTTTTCACATATTTTGACAATTATAGTTCAGCTTAATCATTTATGATAATACTTCATAATGTTCTAGCAAATGCTCTGGAGTATACTTTGTAAAAAATAATGAAGTCTTAAGTAACATGGCAACTCACTCAGCTTTTAAATCTTTGCTGAGAAGCAGGAGGAAACAGCCAGTGTTTTGTGCAGATTATGGAGAATTATTGTAGTAAAATTAGGAACACTTCTATTATTGCTTCCCCATCAGTTTCTTAAGCATTAACTACTGTAAGATTACCATGGTTATACAGCAAGACACCCACAAATAAGATCATATAAGACCATAGCTTCAGAGTGTTAAAGGAAGCAATGCTATTAAAGAGTAACATGGGGTTATACAAAAGAGACCATAGGAAAGAAAAGGACTGATAATTTCTGTATCTACATTCAATTCAGTACTTCTCACTGAAAGTCAGCTGTCAAATCCTATGTAACTTAACCTTCTGCTCCTTGCTTCTCATGGCTTTGCTCAGCAATTTAGCTGGCTGCAAGTGATCACAAATGCTTCTTTCACTTTAAAACAATTTTTTTTTTTAATCATTCTGATAGAATTTTTCCATCTGACTCCTTTATCGCAACTTCTGGACAGGGTTGGATAAGCACCAGAAAACTGGTCATGTGACCTGGCAGAGCTCATTTACACGAACACACAAAGTTGATATAAGCAGCTAAACATCTTGTGTCAGTAACACTGACATTATCTCAGCTTTGAAAAATGTCAATAATTGAACAGTGTCTGTACTTAATTTCAAGGAAATTAAGGAAGCCTGCGGTATTCACAGAAATTTGCTATTTCCAAACTTCCGTGTTTTGCTGATTGGCAGCAGTTGCCATTATAACATAAGGTGGAAAATAGGAACAACTTGCACAGATCTATCATATGTTTCACATTCTGTAAGTGTTTAGGTGGGAGAGAGTTATTGTTCCAAAGCTCAAAAAGAGGTAACAGAGCATTCACTGCAGATGCAAGTCTGAGGCACTCTCCATTTCATAAAATCCGAATCCTTCCAAATGTTGTGCCAATGGAGACAGTAAACTGACAAGAAATGTAGATCAATGTTCTTTAAACATTTCAGCTTTTCTGATAAGCAAACATTTCAGTCTGTGTAATATTGTCAAACTACAGCTGCAGAGAATTCTGAAGAGACTCCTATGTACGCTTTAAACATTCCTATTTCTTTCTACCAGAAAATGTTCTCCAGAGAGCATAACGCCAACACAATCCTGTTGGCATTGCAGTGGGTTTCCTGTATCGATTGTGGCAGAAAGATTGGGCAAAACCTCAATGAAAGTTTGGAATTCAATGCCATTACCTGACTAAGGTACTTCACCAGTCACACTGGTGCAAATAGTAAGATAATTTGCCCCTAGGTTTGTGGATGAAAAACATAACTGATATTGTAGAGAGAGAGGATTTGGCAAAGCAGGCAGAAGGCTACAAGCATTACACTGCCATTAAATTAGCATTTAATCTTTCCTTCACAAGGTGCAACGTTTTCCTGGGAAATGTGATCTTTGCAAGATACCAGAGTCTGGGATCTGTCAAATAATCAAAAAGCTGATTTCCTGGCACAGAAAAATCTTCTCATGAAATAAGACTTTTTGAATGACACATAGAAAAATTACAGGAAGGTAGTGAGAACTTCTTGTTTGATGGGAAGAAAAATTATTAAGAGCTCACACTAAGAGGCAAAAAGAGTCTTTAATATTAAGAAGATTTTATATACATGTGAAGTAGTCTATATAAAATCTAGATTCCACCGTTAAAATTGAGTCTAAAAAGCCCAAGAAGACAAACAGAGTAATGCACCTATGTCCCAATAGCCTCAGAAATTTTTGTCCCGTATAATAATAGAGGAATAAGTATTTGTACACTTAGGTCCATGCTCTGTGTGTGCAAAGAGTTAACACACACCAATTTTAAAGGCTGAATGAAACTCTGCAAATGAGTTCGTGTTTTGTAGTGTTCTTTCCCCATGAAGCAGTAAAGCTCTCCAATTGCTCTCCTTCCATTGCTCACAGTTAGGAAAACAAGAAAATATTCTGTAAAAATAAATGATTATTCAGTATCCATTTAAATGATTTCCTTGTACCTTTTCCCTTTCTTTTCACTTTTGTTATCAAATTCTAGAATAAAGAACAAAGAGTCTGTCTTGGGCCAGTATGAAGACATTCAGGCTGACACTTTTAAATGCAACAGCAATGACTGTTCACTCCTCAACACACACTATTTGATACATCTATTTTGATTATAAAAACTAATCTGTATGTTTGTGAGACATCAAGTAAGGGTGTTCCCTAGAGGACAGAAACTTCCAATACTTAGGAGATAGAAAACAAATAACAAGAACCTTACTAAACTTGCCACCAGCCATGACAGTGACATGGTTTACTAATCACATTGTAATGCTGATCAATATTTTGGCTATTGCTTTACGAAATAAAAAATTAACCCAGATAGTTCATCATTACTCTTTACAATAGACAAGATTCGTCACATAAAATAAAAGCAGGAATAACAGTAGCAACTAGAAAACTGAATTTTCCTGTCATATTTCAAAGAGATTGAGCTCTGCAGGTTTCACGAAGACTTCAAGGGAATTTGAGTTACAGTATTTGAGCTCATTACAAGAGCTCAAAATCGAAGAAGATCAGAAATGCCAAGAAAAAACAAAAGATATGTCTAGCACTTTCCAGAAAATCAACCTGTGTCTATGATTTTACATCAACATATAAAATGATAGTAACAACAGAGTCACACATCTTTGCATCAAGTTGGTTCTAGAAAGTGACATTAAAATACTGTGTGTTTATATGTTTTTATGAAAGGTAGTAGAGCCCCCATATCGATACAAAGCTCAGCTATGCAGCCTTTCAGCCTTATGGAACAACAAATTTAACAAGACTGCTTTAAAGGAACCTGATTGTCTATAAATTTCAATGACTTAATGTCATTATTCTAATGACCTTTCACCTTACCATCTTGTCTCTTTTGATATATTGCCTGGCTGTTTTGCACTCCCCTCCCTTTGGCTTTTCTCTCTGTCTGTTGGTTTCGAAGGCAACCACAGTTACCCTCTCATGCTTCTGCTGCTCTAGGCTATGGGAGCACCATGGAGGGGTGGCTGCGCTTGCAAATTTCTAGTCTCAATTTTACAGTTGAGAAAATAGATACCTGTAGAACAGCAGTGAAGAAGACACTAGCTCAACACATTAACATGCTAACACTTCACGTACGTGATTGTTTAACATTATTCACCACTGAACAGTAACATTTCAGGGACACGTAGAGCGAACATAGACGTACGTCTAAATCGATACCAAAGGCTCGTTGATGAAAAGGACCATTTTGTAAGTTGACTGCTATGGTTTAGTCACCCCCTGTTGTGTAACAGAGTTCCTGGTATGACTTTGTGCTCCAGCACAGCCACAGGTTGCCATGGAAAGCAGTGGAGGAAGGTAGCACGTATACCAAGGTGTAAAATGCTGCAGGCTTATCCTATAGTTCAACATCAGAAAAAAAAGACCTCTGAGGTCTTATCTTGTATTGATTCAACCCTTTATACAGCAGTTAAAGCAAAAATCTCCCTTTCTGGACAAAAATAAAGTAAACAAAAATCAAGCAATCTTACAGCATAGGGATTTTTTTGTCCAAGACAGTGTTTACTTCTCTACAGGATTAAGCAGGCACCTCTTCTCAGGGAGCAGAGAGGATAACCTGGATTAAGTTTGTTGCTTCTCCTAGTGAGAAATAACTTGTTTGCCAAATACTTTTGAAGTAACTGAGCCATTCAGAAAGCCTATATAAATTTGAAAAGTAGAGAAAAGTGGTAGCAAAGAAAAATGCTTAGAAAACAAACATACCATCAAGAAAAATAATGGCTATATGGCAAATACTAACACATCCCTATCTGCCTTCCTCTGCAAAAACACACTAGGGGTCCATACATGGGTAGAAGGAAAAACAACACATGGCAGAACATAAAAAGAGTTATACACACTTAACAAGATAGAGACAACTGCTTTCTTGAAACTGGGCTCCTAGATCGGCGAGGTGAAACATGTCAACCAATGGGAAAGGCATGCATTTTGTTGCTCTAATTCAGACATTATTTGGACCTGGCTATCCATCCTATTACAGTTCCTTACATTCATCTATGGATGTTCTTTAGAAAATGTTTCAGCATTTAACACCTGCAAAAGCCATAGTAACTCCTAGCTAGGAACAGAAGGCTTTTACCTAGGCTGGTGGAGGAGGAAACAAAGACATATCTACACACTCTGACATTAGCCTGTCAACACAGAAGGGGAACTAACTTTTTTACAAGGCCAGTCCGGAATGGACAAGCTGTAAGCAAACCAGTTCGCAGTTATGCAAGCAAACCCACTGACATGATAACATAAAAGAACAAAATAAATCAAGCCCTTCAGAAAACATTTCAGTTGCGGGAAGCACTGAAGGACCTGTATGCTCTGCAGGCACCATCAAGAACTTGCTAGAAAGAGGCACAATCTATTGTTTGTTCTGTACATGTCCTGTATAATCTGTATATCTGTTTCATAAAAACAATCTCCGAATGTTCAGAAAGCTGCCTGTCTTGTATAAGACAGATTGAAAAGTCTGTCTCCACAAGATTATTATCTATGAGAATACTATAGCAGGGCACAGGTAGAGACCTTTGAGATATGGATAGGTCGAAGTGGCCACAGAAAATGTGCCATATTCTCTAGGAAGATAGTTCATGTCCACAATCAGATACCTGCAAATTTTCAGCAACATGTCTATTTCAGTGAATTCCAGAAGGAAGAAATATATAAATACTGAAAAACATTAACTTGCATTTCTTCTTTGATGTAAAGATGAAAATAACAACTATTAAACCCACACATTTGTTCTTCTCTTATCTACAATGGTCAGAAAGGTGACAACTGCGTTAGAATTGTGATGGAATTTAGGTAATGAGAAGTACCCAACGGTAACAGTAACTGACCCTCTCCCTCCCCGACAGATTGACAAATCTGCAAACGATATGGTCATAGCATGAGCAGCACTCTAACTTCCCCGCTGCTGAGCATCCTTGAGAAACTGTTAATTAGTTAGAAAGTTTCAATAGGCACCTTCCACTGGTTTCATTCTGAAACCATGTTATTCATCTCAATTAAGTGGAACCCCACAGAACGGCTGTGGGGAGTTCAGAATAACACCTACTTTTTCAGAAGGCTCTTTCTTATTTCACTGCTTTCTCTTCTTTTGTTAATTGCCTAATTCCACCTTTTCCTGACTGCACACCCCTTGGGAGGTAAAGACCACTTAGCTATTTATTCACACAAGCAAAGGGGTTTTGAAAAAAAAGAAAACAACCCTGTGTTCTCATTTTCAGACATCTGACAAATGAGACCAATTCATTAGTAATTAAAAAGTATAGCTTTTTAATAGCTCATCTTATTGGCATACTGGAAAGCAGAGGGAAGAAAACAGAATAGCTTTGGAGAATGAGGTTATCAAACTTGCATATGTTTGCTCATAGGAGAAAGGTGAAATTCTCACAAGGTTCATCCTTCCTATTTCTCCATCCTGCCAGCTTCATCTGTAATGACTGATTAAACCTCCCAAAGCACTCTCACATTCAGTATTTTCTCAGAATGTACCGCAATGTTGTTTAATTTGGATTTCCTGTGCTGGATTTGTATTCCCATAATACCATGCTTTTGACTTTCCTTTTTAATGTAGCATTTTTGTATTTACTGACTGAAGCAAGAGTATGTCAGTTCTTCCAAGGAAGAAAGGGAGAATCAGAAAAGAATCAGTCTGAATTGGAAATAGAGGTGCTGTATTAGACTGTAGGCAAAAGTAATTCCTTGTGGGTAGCACCATTGAAAATGTACTAAAAAAAGTTATTTTGATATAAGACAATTTCCAGCCTTCTGAGTACATCACTCACAAGTCCTCGTTCATGAACAACATTCTTAGTTGCCAATCTAAAAATTTCTAATAACTACTTCCCAGTTTATTAATGTCTTGCAAATGTTCAGGCTTCTGGCTTAGTAGCTTCATTTCTTTTTCCTCCTGATGTTTTTTCTGCTTTAATGTAATAAATACTATCTACAAATATTTAAATAAATAAATAATATAGAGAGAATATTAAGCTGCCTATTTTCACCCACCCTTTCAGACAAAATGCTCAGAACTGGACATGTGCCCAGATAACTGAGAGGCACTTGGCCAACCCAGCGGTGTCCCTGGCCCTTTACCTCTTACTCGCATGATTTGTTCTGTGTCCTTCAAGCTACCCCGGGACTTTAGTGGCCACAATGCCTTTGGGCTCTCTCATCCAGAGACCTATTCCATCACTCAGCCAATAACACAGCTGGTTAGCAGCAATGGACTTTTAATAATCATCATCTCCACAACTTCATACCCCTGCATAATAGGCCAGAATGTGAGGAGATATTTCATCAACTTCAAAATCATGAGTCACTTTAAGGTTCATTAAAAGCATCTAGCCTGCTGTGCTTTAAGTGTAAAATATCTGACTCTAAAACGTATCAACAAGATGAAAGCCAGCAAAAACTCCACATCCAAGTTAATTGAGTTTTCCAGGTTTAGGACCTGGTATAGAAATATCTAACATAATGCAGTTTGTAGTATTTGTTGATAGTCCTCATTAAAAATGAGACATATAAAAATCTTTAAAATATGCTGAAGCTGGAACAATAAATAATAATATGAGGTACCTAGAGTCAGTTTGAATGTGTGCCCCATGTTTCAGTTAGAAGATTCATCCATCCTCAAAGCCTTTTCCCCCTCTATCCTACAAAAAGTTTCTCACAATTATATTGTGAGCTATAAATTATAGCTCATAATTTCTAGCTTATAAAAATTTAGTCTGCTTAGGAAGGGCTAATTTACTTCATTTTGTTAAAGCTGTGCACAGATTCGGGGAACCCCTTGATGACTATACAACTACAAGTTACCTTGTTGTCTCAGAAATATAGATATGCCACTCAATGAGATAAAATACATCAATACTTGTGATATTAGTTCTAAAAAATGGTTAAATATATGCCCATCATTACAGTGCAGTTAAGCTGCAAGCAAGGTAAGTTCCAGCAATAGCTTAGAAGGCTATTGAATATGAACAAGTAATTTTAAAAGCATAAAGAAGCATATATATTTAATCACAAGCACCAAATGGAAACACATCTACATCATAATATTGACTCTGGATGGGATTACTATTGATAATTTTGCCAGTAGTACACAAATAGAATACCCTTCAGTTATGGTGCTAAGTTCATTATTAAGCATGCAAATCTAAACTCAACAAAAACTTGTTTTTTAAATTATTAATTTGTAAGTGACAATGTAAGTGGCTTTGTATTGAGTATACACCTCTGGAATCAATGAAGCTGTTTTACATGAAAGAAACTGTTGTATTATCTTAAACATCTTAATAGTTCCGGGAGACTTGCATCGACATTAATCCCAGGCAGATAACATATTAAAAAATACAGCTCTCATTGGGTACAAGGCTCGTTAATATTATTTGCTGAGACAAGCATCCAAGATCACCAGTTTTTGGTCTTTGTTGAATTCTTCTCTGCTATAATTACATTGACAGTGAACTTGGGCTCTTCCAGGGCAGGGGTCTGTGAACTATGTGCTTTGACCTTGAGTGCAAGTGCTGGCTGGGCAAAGGGGATATTATCACAGTAAGTTTGAAAACTTCAATTATTTGGGCTTGATCCTGAAAGTGGCTTAATTTCTTAAGGAGATGGACAGAATGGGGTTAGTCGATGCTGCTTATTTCTGTGTGACATGCTTAGATGTCAAGCACTAAAGACACTACGACAATCCAACACTGATAATTCTGTGATAAACTGCTGTTTTACTGGGCTTGGGGACTTGAAAATTTAAGAGGAATGAAACACCTTCACCCAAAACAATTGCCTTCAAACATTGTCCAAGCACAGAATCATTAAAAAGGGCTGTACTGTGTTAGAAACGGCAGCGGGTTTGCTTCTGAGTCAGATGATGATCTATGTGTCAAGACAAGTTGAGAGAATTTTGTGTTGTAAGATCACTTCCTCCAGTATAGTCTGGAACATCTTAAAAGCAAATCATGTTCTAACTCAGCATCTAAGCCATTTCCTAAAAAACACATCAAAGTGGATGAAGAATCACTCTGTTACCATATGTTCCCTCCTCTTCTCACCATGCCCAGAAAAACAAAAACACATTAGAAACATGGGAGCTGTCCTACACAGGTGCAAAATAGAGGCGTGGTTATGAAATAACCATCAGGCCCCCATCAGCTGTGGCAACACTTATGAAAATAACATATGTATGAAAGATGCTGCAAAACAAGTGATGGAGCCTTGCAGTAGAGTCAGGGGCTAAAATGAGCATCAAATGCAACTTCAGAGAACCACAATCTACCCTCAAATTACTTAAAATGCCTTAAACTCTAAACATCTTCATTCTCAATAACAGAGAGGTTTTACTCTTCCTATTATGAATTCCAAAGGAAATTAAAAGCTTCCAAATGTTTTTTCCAGATTCCAAAGGAATATTTAATTGTTGATAGGAGGAAGCAGTTTTGCATTGCAATAATAGCTGACATAAAATAATTCATGTCAGAAATGGCAACAGGATCTTCCTGGGGAAAACTCTGTACCTTTGCAGTACACTTCCCTTAAGCACAACAAAAGCCCAGATGTGGGACCTTGAAATACAGTGTCTTATCTTAGGGTAAATGGCAAATTTATTCATAGATTCTGTTTTTTTGTTAATTGAACACAAAGCTACTTCTCTACTTTGACCTCAAATTTCTTCTTTTTACTGCGTATTCTTCTGGCTGTTGTTTTGAATATTTTTATTACTCCGAGTAATTGCATGCTGACATTTTTCATAATCACTAATTGCACTAGATGACTCCTGTGATCAGAATCAAAGCATTTGGGAGGGATTAAATGAATGGAACCATCCTCAGAATCAATAACTACACTGAAGTCTTCCTACATACAGATACATCTTTCTATTGTGCACAAAATAACTTATCTAATATTTTCATCTTCATTGTTGATGCAGAAGCTTTGATAAATATGAAAATGTTACATTTTGTCTTTCTGGAATTTAGTATTATGTCAGCTTTCTTATTGTCTGTAATGCACAACAGTTTGAACAGACACATAAAATAATTCATTAGTGTTGGTTCCAACCCTATGGCTGGATGATGGAAAACTATAAAATTAAAGGAATTAAAATGGAAATAGTATACAGAAAAAAAAATGAAAAGGACAACAAAATAATTTTTTTTGTTGGTGGTTTTAAAATGATTCATCATTCAATTAGTATAGATCACAAGTTTGTTGATTTGTTAAAGAGAGCTCTCCAGGCCACAAAAATATTTATATACTAATTGGAACAGCAAATAAAATCCACAAACAAAAATAATTTAAATTATAACTCAAAATTTATTAGCTTTTAAAGTACAAATTGGAAACATCAGGAGAAGAATCCCTTAAAGAAACATTTCCAGTCAAAACAAAAGCTATGACCCAAATAAACCTGAGCTTTTGTTATTAAAATGCCCCAATTACACCATACTAACTTCACGTATTTTTGCTGTTCATACCCCAGAGTAAATGTCCTGCTATTTTAATTCTGACTACTGATGCCCCTAGTTCACTTCCTATACTCAGCTGGACATTCATGGCCACAGGCAACTCTTGAATTTGTTTTTTTGGTGCTTCCCAGTTTCTGATATAGGAGCCCAGGATTAACCACAAATGCCGCAGTCTTTCGATGCAGCAGCTGCTCCACAGCCATACACCACTGGCTCTGGAAATGCAGAGTACGGTCTTCAAATAAAGTGTGCAAATATGGAAACAGGACTGGCTTCTTCATTCCCGTAACTTTACAACATAAACGAGGAATTGATTAGAAATAAGTATTTTGTCACATTTTCAATGCTCTTTCTGATCTAAGTAACTGCAAACTAATGGACACCCCATTTCTTAAAGTGACCTAGAGTAACTAATGACAATAAAGAATGAAGGTCTTTGTTTTATGTCTCCTCCTTAGCATGGGCTACAATAGCACTATTGCAGTTTCCAGGGCAAGTGGCAGTTCAAAAAAAAAATCAGTCATCTACTGAGTTACTAAGACCTTTTCTAGCTACAACAGGATTGAATCTGGAGGTTTTCACAAAAATGGTGGCTCTACAAAGGTTGTATTAAGGTGAGAGGGGAAACTGCTGCCCTAGTCCATTAGTCCTATGCTGGAAGAAGTACAAATATAGCAAGTACTGAGAAGAATACATCAAAATAGTGCTGCAAAGAACAAGGTGCTATCTCGCTGTCACTGGTCCAGCAGTTTGCTATAGGTTGATTAATGCAAGAGTGCTTGGTTTCCTATAACACAAAGGAGTAATTTGATACAGAGCTCTCCTGGTGGACTCAGAAGATACCTCAAAGTTGTTTCTGCTGCTCTAACAGAAAAACACAGCAAAACCCTTATAAAAAATAGTGTCAGATCCCCAGACATTTGCATAAACCAGGTTAAACTAGAAACTACAGAGATGCAATCTATCACATCCAGCCTAACACTAGAGCAAGGCTTTGATCATGCTGATGTCTACATAAACTTGAGCAGGACGATTAGGGCTTAGGTTAGGTAATATGCATCTTAGTCTTTGTTGTATTTTTTTCCTTTGTAGACAATGCCCTGTACGGAGAAATAAATACCACTTAGCTTCACACAAGTTTCTCTCTTCTATATTGGTCACAATTTGTGAAGAGAAGTCTGCTGAAGAGGCAAAAAAAAAACCCAACAAGCTGGAACTGAAGAGAACCTGTTGCAGTGGAACAGCCTAAGAGGGAACCAACCTAACTTTGTGATGAATCATGGAATCCCACCTTGAACAAAGAAGAAATACAAACTCATCAAAAACTGGATGTGCAAAGAGACTAGGCAATGGGGCAAAGGAACACTGTGAACTAAATGAGCATACCTGAGTGGAACAGAAAAGAAGCACAGAGACCAAATACCACATATGCTACATAGCATAACTACTTTCAAAGCCAGTGCCCTGGGGAGAAGTGATGTCCTTTAACTCCAAACAACACAACTGCCTTAGCATCAAAATGCTTACAGCTGAATGTAGTCACTGGGTTTTGATCAGCACAAGCTCATAAAAGCTAAAGAAAAGTTAATTTTGACACTACTGTTAGACGCTTTATTAAATTGGAAAGAATTAACTCTGTAAAGAAAGAGAGGTGACCTCTATTGTTCTTTCAGAGGAGTATTCTAGTCCCTGTATATATGTGGCAAATCATATCCTCTTACACTCTTGTATCAGATGTAAATGTTAAGGGTCTTGCAAACAAATTGCAAGGAATGACATTCTTATTTATCAAAATCTTAACAATTCTAAGCTGCCAGTATCATTAACTTATTCAAAATCAGCAGTAACTGGGAAGTACAACTTACAGTGCTGCAAAATAGGAGGTCTACAGAATGACAGAGTTGGTTTGGGGGGTTCAAGGTCCACAATATAGATATTGCTGAGCGTGGAGCTATTTAGCATTAGGAGTGGTCTGGTTCCAGGGACAGTACTCCCGTTAACAGGAAATACTCTTCCTCTCCTGGAAGGCATCTCCTCATCCAAAAATAATTCGGTTGGCATGCTCCAAGACTGCTTCACAAAGCATACAGAAGCATGATGACCTGGAGAAAACCATTTACTTCAAATATACACTCCTGATCCAAATCAAAATGCTAATGTAAATTCATTCATTGTACCCTATGGAACTATAAACATCCGCAAAATTCACTAGCATCGATGATCTGCGATTAAAAAATGAGAACAAGCTGCAGGATCATTTTCTCCTGTGTATTTAACATGCAAGTTTCACTGTACCACACAACCTACCCTTATCACAAAACAAAGATCTAGTCATCATAGTATAGTTAGGGACATGAACGAAATACAAACATGAAGTTTAATATAAATAAATTATAATCACACACTCCTCCTCAGTAGTCTGATCTGAATTTGGAAGAAGCTTAAGCTCCTATTAACTGCAAAAGTAAGTGATCACTTTCAAGACATGTTCAGGCACTAGCAGCTTCCATCTGGTTAGCAAAATACCTACCGCAAATAAATAAGTGTATGATTTCCAAAGAGTCCTCAATACTCTGAGCTCTTCTAGAAATCCAACTCTTGATTGCAATGACAATATTCTTTTGGCATGTTTAGCTTCAGCTATTCAACCTAACTATGACTTCTGCAGAGATCCAGGAATTACAACAGTTATCTAGTGCGATAATGAAAATGAAAATTAGGTCAAAAACTTTCAGAGTTAGGTTCAGACAGATGGGAGCTTATAATCAAATGATTAGAAATTATTAAATGATGGAGCATAGCTTTAAATGGTGTGAAATTACCTCAGTATCAGCAGAACTTTGTTGCTACTTCTCTTTGCATATAATGGGATTTTTTGGGGTATAATTTCTTTCTTGAAACACTCCGAGATATTAAAATATGTTTGATTAACTAGTCAAGAAGTAAACAACAGACATTTTTATATACTAGTATCCAAATAACTCAGGAGAATAACTGTGAGCACAATGAAAACTAAAAAGAGCCAGAAATGCCTTGTAAATATTACAGTAGATGCTTTTGCCAAAATATTGTCAACTAGTACAGGTTATGCAGTACCATAATTACACTAAATGACATAAAATTATTATAAATTAACAGTTTGTAGTACAAAGTCATACATTATATATTTTTACTAGGTAGCTACACAAGTGAATGAAATGAAGAACTGTAAAATAACGTAAAAGTGATTAAATTGAACTAAACTTTGTATACTACACATTACAGGCTAATTTTTCACGAAGTTTAAATTCAACACATCTATTATTAAGCAAGACTGTTGGAATCAGAGAGAAAGGTGTTGAGGCCTAATATTCCATTTCTGTATCAGGATAATAATTTGTTTTAAAAATGGAACTATGTATGTAAATTTGAATCCCAAGCAAAAGGATTTTGAATCAAAGTTTTAAAAGCAGTAAGAAGGAAGGATGAGTTAATAATGACAAGAACCTCTAATATGGTGCAAAGGAGGTTCTAAATTTTGTCTCATGTCAATCAGCAATATAAAAGGTTAGACAGTTCAATTCACTTCTGATATGACAAGAATTGGTATCCTTCAACTGCAGGAGTAGTCTTAGCATTTTCTTTTTATTCTTTCTAACAGAATATAGAGTATGATGTTGATCAAAATAAGTGAAGAATAATAGCTCCTTAATGAAACATGTCGAATGTTTAGCTGAAGCTTCGAGTAGGTGGTATGGACTCTTGACATATGACAGGACTGCTGCATCATTGCCTGCATACCTCTCTCTGAATCTCAGTGTCACTTTAATCATACGATCCCATCACAAGTATAACCTCAACAAATTTTCATAAAAGTAATTATTTATTGTTTCCATTTTATATGGTAACCCCTACTGTGCCCCTGTTATGAGGGCTTGACATCTAATTTGTTAAGTGCGTATGTTGAAAATGCTATACTAGATTTCCTGTCAATGCAATGAATTATATCTTATCTGTATCTGTGTGAGTAAGAATATTTACTTTTAGGCTATCTGAAACACATTATTGTTTAATACATTTAGTAAATATTTTTTATTGACTTTATAGGCAGATTTGATCACTGCTGTTGAATTCCTTGTAAACAGTAGTCCCCATTCTGTGTTTTATTTATTTAGAGAGACATGCCAATATCCTACTGCAAAGACTCATATGGCAACCATAAGCGACAGCTCTATTTTCCATTTAAATATCAGGGAAGTAAGACTTATTTACTGTAGGTTAACACATATATATGTACCTGACAAGAATATTTGCATATATTGGTGACTCACAGAGATTAAATTGACATCATCTTTAGAAACCATTTTTAAACTCAGTTTTCCTTAATTTGTTGTCACTTCTGCAAACCAGGCAGGACAAGAAGGATGCTTTAGAGCCGCATTAAGAGCTCTGTGCTTCAAGCACTGAATCCTTGTCCAGCAGAATTACCTTTAGGAATGAACTGGTCTGTATTTCTCCTTTGTCTCAACTGATATTGTCTTGTGAGAAAGGTTTAACACCAGTAAAGATACTGCTTTACTTTAGAGTACCTCTGCATTTCAGCAATGCTTGATCACGTATTTTGGATCAAGCTGAGAAACAAAAAACTCACTTGTTTATTTTACAGTTTCAGAAGGTCTTCGTCTATTCTCTACTTGCAAATATTAATCATTTCTGAAGTCAGCCTCATTTCTAAAGATAATTTTGCTTTGACTGAATTCAGTTACAGTGAGTATAATTCAGCCTCTGATTAGTCTGTTCAAGTTATTATTAATATAACTTTGATTTATTACGTATAAATACATCTGTTATGTATCAGCCAGTGGCTTCATCTAACAGAAGTTATCTTGCAAAAGTAAAGTGCTATCCCCAAAGAGCACTCTTGCACAGTCACAGTAGTTGTTAAATTTAGGAAATAAATGACTATGACTTGCCATTTCCTTCCTGCTTCAATACGGTTTATTAAGGATTAAAACTGCTCTTGTATGTCATAGTATACATCTATGGCAAAAATGTGGCTTGCACAGAGCTCACAATATACCGTATCTGTAAAAACCATCAGCAGGAGATATCCCATGCACACTGTCAACCACAGGAATCTGAACACAGACTGAAAAAAAAACCCAAACCATCAGCACAAAGAGTTAAATGCAAATTATTCAGAAAGTTTTGAAGTGCTGCAATCACCTATTGCAGTTTTTGTCATCCATGCCCAAGAAGGCTTTGCTTTACCTTGGGCAAACATCAAATCTATTCTTGCAGAGAATAGATAAATGAACAGTAATAGTAGATGATGTATATCAAGTCAGACAATCAGCAAAACCAGAGTTAACAGACCAGCTGTATCAGATGACATAATTCCAGTTTACAGAACATTTTGCCATATCCTGTTCCACTGAACAACAACAGTAGTCAATTAATCTAATGAACTTGATGAGTACAGACAGAGTACATACAAAAGTACTCACCTATCTGTGTTTTAATCTTTCCAAAAGGTACTCATGCTAAAATGCCAGGAGTTCATTCTATTTGAAGACATCTGCAACCTGGCCTCTATTTTGGCCATTTAAAAACCACCTGGAGTTCAGGGTTGCTATTGCTCCATTCCAGCTCTTGCCCAACTCTTAACACCGGGGAGACCAAATAAGGGATTCTCCTCAGGATGAAAGTCTCTACGAGCAGGCTTCAGTGAGCAATCTAGTCTGCAGGGCCTGTAATTTACTCTGCTTACATACCTTTGTAGTCTTGGAATTGGCATCATAGCCACTTGTTAGTTAATTTCTCTGAACTGAGTAGGATAATTGACACCTACGAAATGTCAAGAAGAAAGAGGAGGGGAAAAACACTGGACAGTAAAACAAAGGATGGTTTCTGCATGATAGTTCTAATTCTAGCAGGTGAAGTACAGCTAGCAATCTTATGTGCTCATTGTTAAAAACAAAAACAGGAGAATCTGGAATTGAAGGGATACTAAGAAGTTCTCTGGTCTGCAAGAAAGCTTCACTACCATTTTCTCATTATGACATTTTTTTCTCAGTGTTTATTTTCTAACGACAGCATAATATGCATTGGCACCTTTTCATTTCCACATCATCATAAGTTCTCTAAGGGTTTTTGCTAAAATCTCACTGCTATAATCACAGTAGTACCAAACTAGAATCCTAATGAATCCTCCATGGACTTGTGCCCTTATGTATTTTCCCCCTTCTAAACTCATATCATAATAGCACCATAAGTGGGTCCCTACAGATTCCTACTAAAATCATTATGAAATAGTTAACATCATAGATACACAACATTAAACTGAAGAGAAAGCAAGAACATTGTAAAAGAACAGATTCTGAAAAGTAATTACTAGATACAGTTATGATTTCTGGTTTGGTTTGGTTTTTTTTCCCCATACTATTCCCAAAGAAGTCAGTCTCTGTGCAAAAAATAGGTACCTGGCAGCCCTAAAACATATTCTTAATATGGAAAATACTCAACTAGGAAATTTTCAAGCCATGCAACACAAAATCATGTTAGTTGTTAACTAAACCAGTGTTTAATGGTCAAGGTAAATGAATAGCTGGAACACAACCTTGTGAATGTACACATGCTAGCATGCTTTACACATGAACAACCACCATGTAATGGGTTTCAGGATGAAACCTCCATTCATGGAGGACCAGAATCAGTACCATGAGCAGCACATAGTTGTAAGTACAGGCTTATAATAAACGTGTTTATTGTATCATGGCAGTTGAGGCACAAATAAAAAAGGAAACAATAAAACACTGATTTCTCCTTTTATATAGCTCTTATCTAACAAAAGGTATCAAAATATTTGGCACTTGTATCAGAGGCACTGAACATCAGTCCCTAATTGCTTCCTCAAAGAGCAGCTACAAACGGCTGAAGTCTAAGAATTCCCACCCTCCATTAGGTGCCTAACTCAGCAGGGGTGTGATTTCAAGCCTAAATAAACCTTCTTGGTTTTCCAAATCATACAAAATATTTGGGGTGGGGGGGAGAAATCTGCGTTTCAACTAGTATTTATGAAATGGGGAAAAGACTCTTAAAATTAGAATGGTCCCTCTCTTTTGCAGTTCATGATGACTAAATTACTGATGTCAGTAACATGCTAGGACACAAGCTGTTGTATTGAACAAGATGCACATAAAACTCTGCAATGGCAAAAGACTGACAAGTCTCAAAAACTCCATTATACTGTAAAATTTTTTTGCGTGTTGGTAACTACACACATACCATGGTGAAGTGTATTCTAAATGATTTTTCCTTTAATGTAAAAGGATACTCAACAACACAGCTAAGTAAGGTCTGCCCTAAAAAACACCCCAGCTGAACTTCAGGTGCAGGAACGGAACTGCAGAGCTCACGATTTCCCATAAGGAGTGCACAACAGATTTTACTGCCAAATGCAAATTATTGGAAATAAGATTCATGCTGTCTCTAGGGGAAAAATACACTTTTTGCAGTCATCACTTGTGATTCCCATTTGAAATGACTGTCTGCATTTTCACCTCCCAGTAGAGCTATGTCAAACAGAGCACTGAACAGAAGTTGTACATCTTTCCTGTAGCATAGCAAAAATATGGTGAGAAATCCCAGGGGAACAGCTGAAGTCATTTTCATGTGGACGTAGGAAGACCAGTAAGATGTAGTCCCATAAATCCTCATGAAAATTCTCCATTTCCATCTCATTTCTATTTGAATCGGCAGTGGATTAATCGCTTAGGTCTATCATCTTTTAAAAATCTAAAGGAAAAAAAATGACAAACCTTTGATGGTACTTATATTAGGAACAGAATAGAGTATAATAATTAAAAATAAATGACAAACTTGGTCATGACAGAGTGTTACTCAAGGAAAGGTTGAGTCACTAAAAAAATTAGCTTATTAAATTTCTCAAGTACCACATGAGTTACAGTAGTAATGGATAGCATTAATGACAGCTTGCCATAAGACAGAACTTTCAAACAGTCTTTTTACCATAAAGACTCTCATATGAAAGGATTTTGCAAATACTTTTTGAATATATATCTGTGTGAGGAGTTTAACTAGTGAGTTAAGAATAGATGGAGATGAAAGTGGCATACAGCTTACGTCTGGAGAATAGACCCCTACAACAGCTAATACTGGAAGGATGAAAGGATGAAGTAAATTCAGCCAGTTGAGTGTGTTCAGCCTTTATTTTGTAGGTACAATGGGAAGTACTCAGGCCAGACTGCAGAATCACTCTTCGCATAATCAGGAAGTGTTCTCATAATCAGAGTGCTCTTGAACATCTGAAGAACGATGATGTTCAGAGTAATGATGAAAAATCAAGGCTGTTCTATCAACTGACTTGAAACATCTTCAGGCATCTTGATCAAAAAGGGTATTGGGCTTCCGCAGACTCTTCTGGTCTTACTGCTTTCACATGGTGATCTAAGTTGATTTAATTAACTATGCTTATTTTCATTATGACCTACAACACCTTAAGAAATGGGCAATAAAATTAAAGATATTTAGACATTGAGCATTTCTGTTTTTTTTTTATTTATTAAGAATACTGTCCTTTTAGCTTCCAAACTACAGAACACAACATAGGTAAACTTCCTAAACTTTTGCATTTCTTACATTCAAAAAGAGTTCTAGATCTTCAGAGATCTCTGCCTGAACACAGAATTGATCTAGAGCTATTTCTGTCACCTTTGCCATGGGGTGCCACTTAAGATTCTCTAATCTGAAAATGCTCTGTAAATAACAGTGGCATGGTTATATAGGAAACCTTGAAGTAGAATGATCTCCAAGTGCAACAAAGTCTTTTGAGATATATGCACTTTCTCCTCCAAAAGAGCTTCATCTAACTGACGGGGAAAAAAATGTTTTGCCACAGACGTTGTCAAGTTATTAATTTATGGCAATCTTGATTAAAAGGTTAATAGCCTAATTTCAGTTTTGTAAAAATGGAAATTTACAAAATGTGATGGAATCAATATTTTTTTTCTTACCATGTTAGGTACTCAATTCACACAGTTGTACAGTGGTGATTTTAAGCTTAGCCTTATTATAACAAGAACAACAAAACATAAAAGGAAACATCCCTCATAATGACAAAGGAGGAGGATACATATGGGCCACTAAAGCCTAGTCAGAAACCCAATTGACAACTCATTTATCTATGCACTGGCAATAAATTGACCAAATTTGTTTTGCTGTTGATCTTATACAAAGAAACCCAACTTAATTGACAGGAAAAAAAAACAACAAAAATCACTTCTGAAAATGTTTAGACCATTGAAAACCTGAACTGCTATGTAGTCTAGCAAAGGCATGAAAAAAAAACCAAAAACAAAAACAACAAAAAACCCCAAACCTGCCAGTGTCTTGCCAGTGTTCCCTTGAAGGCAGAAATTACCATCATGTTCTCTTATTACTCTGTGAGAGCATTCCCTCTGAAAGCACACGATAACTGTTTGTAGCTACTCTAATTCAGCGTGTGGCTCACCTCGCCTCCACATCATTAGTATTCACCTAGACAACATTCCTTAGGAAAAGCAAACTGGTTCCTCAGAAGACTGCAAGGAAATGTCTCTGTGTAAGCGTCAGCTGAAGAGAAAGGCAATATTGTGTTACTCAGAGATTTTCACCAGTGCACAACGCAGGAAGTGAAGGCACTTCTTCTGAGGCTCTTATCTTACTTACATGCTTCACACGCTTAAATGACACGTGCTATAGAGTCAGCAATGTATGAATTTTCCTGGCATCTCTAAACAGAAGCAAACTGCATAGCCTTGACATTACTGCATGCTATGTTGCCTGAGATACAAACTCAATTAACTGCTCACAAAGTCCAATAGAGATTCTTAGGGATTGGTAAGATCACTAGGATCAAGATGCTTCTCCATCTTCTTTGGAAGCACAGCAACATATCATCACAGCACGATCTACAAACAACTAAATGGGCGGTAGAGATGTTTTAAAATAACATATGCCATGGCTCTGAGAAGAACCTACTTCAACAATATCAGAAAGCCATAAAACATTTTGCTTATATTTCTTGTAATTTACACATTTATATATAGCTCCTGCTGCCACCTTTTAAGTATTCCGCTCTAAATTCTATCACATAAAAATTATGAACCTGAGAGTACATTTTAAGAAAATATAAGTAGCATGCACCTAAGCAGGCAAAGGAAAAAAAACACGCCATAGAGTCATCTGTGAATAAAAAGAGTTATTGAATGGAGTTTTATGTCCAAATGGAACTAGACCTGTTAGCTTTTTACAATTCCAGAATATGGTAATATTTTATGGGCTGTTAAGATGTGCATGTGAATAAGAAATAGCACCTCTTCTACTTTGATCAGCATTCCTCCACACAAGAGCTCACAAACACTTCCCTCATATCTATCCAGGAATCATTATTTTTAAAAATAATAGTAATAAAAAAATGGAACTCTCCCCTCAAAACACTTTTTTTTTAAAGGAAAAAAAATGTATCAAGCAGTCTCTTTTGCAGATCACAGCAGTTTTACTGAATGGCAAACACTCATTATTATGCACTGATACGCAGAAGATATTACTGACAATTCCCAGAGTGTTGCCTTTTCATAAACAGGCTGTTGATGGCTGATGCATAATCCATCCAAGCAGTGCAATAAAAGGAAAAATATCATGAAAATGTACACAGGGCAGTCCAAAAACTAGGTGCCAAAACTGCTACAGAGAGCAGACAATACGTTTTCTTGACTGCACACAATTCTCATAGTCAGTGGCATTATTTGTGAAGAAATGTAAACTCCTATATCTTGCCAGTAGATTTCTGTGTTCGCAGACTTCTCATGCATTACTGTAGCGAGCATTTCACTTAATTTAATACAGTACTAAAACTAAAAAATAAACCCCAAACTATACTGATATGATACTGAAAATGTTCTTATGTTTTAATTCCTTGTGGCACATGAGATAACACCTGAAAAAATACTTCCTTATATTATAAGCCTACTGAACTCTCCTGCCTGGACAGTCCAAGTCAGAACACACCAAATCCAATGGAACATAAATACAACAGCAAATCATCAAATGGGATGACATTTTTTGGCCCCAAGTAGTATTTGTACAGAAGTTCTTAATATAAATATTTTATTTAACGGTCTATACACACAGCTTCCTATACTGGTTGCCTTAATGTCAACTTAGGCCTCTAGGTACTTTTGCAATACAAACCACAGACATAACGAGAGCTGAAGAGGTATTTATTATTGAATAATTTGTGGCAAGTTTTAGGACTTGTTTTGAAACCAACTGCTCACAAAGACTTGGAATTTGGAGCGGTTTGACAAACTGCTAAATAATATCAGTGAATAAATCGCTAGACAGTTTTCAGGCGCAAGCCTGCAGCCAAAGCTCTTCCTGAGTGCTCCTGCAGTCAGCGAGGCTGGCTGTGCTCACTGGAAAGCCGGAGCAGCGGACTGAAGCCCAGGCAAGCCCCAGCAGCTCTTTGATGCCTTTTCCCTGCCTCAGTCTCTTTCACAAAAGGCAAGCCCTCCACTTGGGTACTCTGAGCAGCCCCAGACCTGACAGGGCTGCAGGTGGGTATTGTGGCATTAAATTTTTTTTCACAAAGACCAAAAATATTTCTAGAGCTGCTGAGAGCAAGGGTCTGGCAAAGCAAAGCAGAGAGAGAGCAGAGCTGCAGCCAGCGTGCTGGCGGAGAGCGCCGAGCAGCTGGCACAGACACGCGGGCATCCCGTCGAGAGTACAGGGAGCAAGAAGCACCGACACTGAGCCCAGTTAGGAAGAGGGGGTTGGCAGCCACAGCTAAAAGTGAACAGATCCAGTAGGAGCAGTTGGTAACAAAGACAAGCGGGGACACCTGCTCCTGGCCGCTAAAGCTGTGAAGATCAGCAATGCAGATGACCAACTCCAACAAGCCTCTATTACCTAAGAGAGGAACCATGGTTAAAGGGGTTTTGCTTAGAGCCCAGAAAGCTCAGTGCCCAGTTTAGCAGCAATAATCCATGCACTTGGGCAGCCCTTGGCTGCCTCTGTGAGACCCTCTTCCCCAGCAGCTCTTGTGCTTTCCCAGATGTTTTGAGGGAGAGGACAAGGAAAGGGAAGGGCCAAGAAAGCCAGCCAGAAAACTATCTTAAAATGATGCAGTTGTCTGTATTTTTACATTGTCAGAGGTGATGGCTGCTGTAGGATTGGGATATTTGTCAAAAGGTGAGGTGCTGGAGTGCATTCAAAGAAGTGTATTAAATTTGATGAAGGATCTAGAGCACAAGTCTTACGAGGAGCAGCTGAGGGAACTGGGGTTGTTTAGCCTGGAGAAAAGGAGGCGGAATTGAGACCTTATTGCTCTCTACAACTCCCTGAAATGAGGCCATAACAAGGTGAGGGTCATTCTCTTCTCCCAAGTTACAAGAGATAGAACAAGAGGAAATTGCCTCAAGTTGTGCCAGGTGAGGTTTAGGTTGGACATTCAGAAAATCTTCTTCACTGAAAGGGTTATTAAGCACTAGAACAGGCTGCCCAGGGAATCACCATCCCTAGAAGTACTTAACAGATGTTCAGATGGGGTGCTGAGGGACATGGTTTAGTGGTGGACTTGGCAGTTGCTGGGTTAACAGTTGGACTCCATGATCTTAAAAATCTTTTCCAACCTTAAGGATTCTATGATTCTGTAAGATCCTCACTCCCCACACTTCCTTATTCCATCTTCAGCAACACTGAAGGGGCAGCAGTTACCTGTGTTGGCAGGAAGGATTTAAGCTAGTGTGGCTCCTTGTTCTGATGAACCAGGAAACCTGACAGGCCATATCTTTGCACCCTACTGTGTGACAGGGACATATGCTTACTTGCTTAAACTTTGAGCTGACATTATTCGGCTTCCTGCAACCGTGAACAACAAACTCTGAGTGGGGTCCAACAACTGGGCACAGGAGTTAGCCCATCTCAGTAATTCCTTTCTTAATGGTAGAAAAAGGATTTTATTGGAATGATAGACAATTTGGAGAGTGGTTGGGGTAGAGGACAAGAGGTGAGGAAAGAAATTCTACCTGCTTTTGGTGCACCAGATTTTTCAGTGACCTGTTCTATGCTTACTTTCTCCTCCCCTTCCTCCCCTTTGTTTCCTTAAAAAAAAGAAATCCTTTCTTCTCTCTTATACCATGTCTCTATGATACAAAAACAACATTTTAATGTGACAGTCCTTCAAATCTTTCAAGCCAAAGCAAGAGTTAAAAGGAGTTAAGGGTTCTTTCACCTTTAACTTAATGAGTCAAGAACCTTAATTATCACAGGCAATAAGATCCTTGGTCCAAACTTATTTCAGCTTCATATTCCTGTTACCATATTTTCAGTACAAGTCCTTTATGATAATACTCAAATATCTTGTTGCCTTTTGCTCCTCAAATACAAAATCGAAACCTTGTTTGGAACACAGGTTCCATATTGTGCATCTGTAATTATATGAGTGGGAGGTGATTAGGATGTCACTAACACAATTTTATCAGTTCAGGTGAAGGGTAAACAAAGACAATGATAGAGCACGGATAGGAAGCTTTGCTATCATTTTCATATTTCACAAACTTTTCATTATATGTTTCTTATTTCTTTTTGGTTACAGTTTTAAAAGAAGTGTGAGAACATTACTATCCTCAGGGTTACTGAGATATGAAACTTTCCTCTGTGAAATTTGTTGCTATATCACAGTAACTGAACTATGCTGAAATGTCAGCAACATATTGTCATTATTAATAAAATGTCTGAGCTGAATCAGATTTGCAACTGGAAAAAAGAGAATGCCTATTTCCAGCCTTGGAACATTTGCTACATTATCACCACCGCTAATGCTGCCTATGTCCCCTTATTAAAACAAAATCTGTTTGTTTCTTTAATGGATGTACAGGAATTTAATCATAACAAAGTAGATCCACACAAAAAATTTTGCACGAAGCATTTAAAATATATAGTAGGAAGTATATGAAGTTTCAGCTTTTACAGTTCTGCGTACAATGACATCAGATACATTTGTTTCCCATTTCTAAACTCAGATGTATGCACCACAATTTCTTCTGATGAAGATATATAAAGGTTACAACCATCTCCTTCCCAGACTGCCTTCCTGTGTTACAAGTCAAACAGAAGTTTTGAACTTTCCTTGCATTTAAGATGTTGATTTATTGATATTTGGAAAAAAAAAAAAACCAAACCAAAACAACAAAGGTCAAATCAATAGCTCAGAGCAGTTATAACAGTGTTTTGTGGTGGGAGGACATGGTAAGTGAAAATATGACTGATAAGGTCATAAAGATAGTACTTGAATATGCCTGCTTCACCTACATTCTTGAAAAAGCTATAATCTTTGTCATACTATGCAAATGCAATAGCAGTGCTCTTAAACTTACTAAGAGCCAAGATAGGAAACCCAAGGAAAGTAAGGAAAAAAGTTTTCAGCAGAAGTAAAAAGATTAAAACGAAAAGCCTTCTCTGAAGCAACAGTTGAAAGGAGTACAAATTGGTGTAGATCATTAACTGGGGGTCATGCAGCATCAGCTTTCTTAATAAAAAGTCTCAATTAAGAGGATAGAAAATGTCACAAGAAAGACTACCTGCATTTTTTCCCTTTGAAATGTGTTACTATGATGTATTTTTTTAAGGATGATTACATAATTGGACCATATGCTCTATGGAATGCAACTGGATCTTGAACTTGCTTTGGATTTTTGATTGCTAACATAGTTAATACTGGCAGCCTCGATGATTAAAATATTCTTCAGATAGACATTCATACAAATGCATACTTTTTAAAATAACACGTTTTGTTTCTAATTATTTGCCTTATGTCACCTGATAATTTAGGATATACATAGGACACATTTCCCAATTAACCTCTCAGAACCCTGAAGCAAGAATTTCTTTTGTATATAACAGCTGGCATTTTCAAATGCGTAAGTCCAATGCTGGAGTTCAAAAAACCCTCCAAGGTACCTTGAAAACAGTTTTTTAAATATTGCAAACTAGAAAATGCTGTTATGAAAAACAAATAATTTCCAGCCTAAATGATGCAATTTTAGATTAATGAAAGCAATGGACCCACAGAGAATGAACACTCGCTTCTCAAGAAGAGCACAGTGTGTGCTTTCATGGTATCAGAACACAGACGCTGGAGTGCTTTACAAAGTAGGAAGGTTTCCAGCTAAAACAACACAGTGATAACTTTTTAAAACGTTGTTACTTTTGGTATTTGCTGTTGAAACTGATGAACAGGGATGACAAAAACTATGGCATATGAGTGGGCTTTATACAGCCTTGTCTAAGTAGAACTCAGCCAAATTCCTTGTTTGTCCATAGTAATTTTTGCTAGATCTAGACCTGGCAATTGTCAATCTGATGAAGCCAAACTGAAAATGGTTTTTGTCAGCTTCATAACAGAATTTCTAGTCAAGATCAGAAAGACGCACACACATTTCCACTTAATCCAGATCATATACTGAATTTTCTCTTTACTCCAGGTCAACACCATGATTCTCAGCTTTCTCTATCCCCCTTCATCAGCACAAAGCTGCCAGCCGCTTTGAAGATGGTCTCTCAACCTTCCTGCTGGAAGTTTACTTCCCACAAGTAAACCATAGAGCAGAATGAGACACATCTGTGCCAAAGGTACAAACCATGTGTTTAGTGCTTGCCATGGGATATGGGATATGGAATATGGAAAATAGCATCCTAATTCCCTAGGTCAGATCTTTTTTTGACAGGTAGAAAAATAGTTGTGAAAAGACATTTACACAGCCATGATTACAGAAGACAATGTCTCCCTGCCTTAATTTACATCTCAGAATCTGAATTTGAGACCTAAATGCACTATGTGTACCTCAGCAACTTCAAATGCAGATCCATCCTATGGGGTGAGTTACAAACTCCTAAATTTCAGGAGACAGAAAATTATGTTTTATCATAGGTTACTTGCTAGTTTCCCATCTCCTGTTTTAAAGTCTGGCAATCTGACTGTTTTTTTTAATTAATTTATTCTGTTGCTATAGTGACAGTTCATCTCTGTCAATCAGCAGCAAAAGACCCAGGCACACCTTTCTGTAAAGAATCATAGAAAGACAGTATTCTGTAGACACAACAATTAAGAAATCAGTTTTGAGGAAATTAATATATGCCCTCACAGTAAGAAGACAAAATGTTTTTTATATGCCTATGACATTTGTTTTTGTTGTTAGGGTGCACATGGGTAAGAAAACACAATCACTTGAACCAAGCATTGGGATGAATGTGCCGTCCAAAGCCTGGGGAGAGGATACTGCTGTGATGAAGACATGACAAACAGATGAAATTTTAAACTACTTTTTCTCCTTTCATATCCCATTTTTGTAGGTATGTAATAATAGAATATATGTAACTATAATCAAATAGTGGGATGGGTATTAAATTGAGAAAACTGAATTCCAGTTTGAAATCTTTTCATACCATATGTTAAATGCCTCCATTCATCAAGCAGCTTCAGGGTAAGTCTGAATTTAAAACTCCATGTTTCCCCCAAGAAAATGTGGCAGCCACACTAAGGACAGAGCTTTGGCTTGAAGTTTATATTATTATGGTGCAGACTTAATCTCTCTCTCCTGTTCGACACTTCACTTCATTATGCCTTATCCATTCTTTCTACTTCATTATTTTAGATCAGGAGAAGGCATACACAAGACTATTTAACTTGGCCAACAGCAACACTTCAACTTTAATGCTTCAGCAGATTCTCTCCACTGAATCACTTATTTTTAGTATTTACCATTAAATGCAATCTAGCAAAATATTGAATAGAAGTTGAATACTTTTTTTTTTGTATTTTGACACTGTTTGGAGTTTTGCACTTTTCTCATGATCTTAAATTCCATTTATTTTTCTTTATTATTATACATTTTACCATGCTTATTCTTGCAAATATTTTGAAGAAATCATCTGACTATTGTTTGCACTATTCTTTATGCTCACCCATTAATCATTTTAATTTGCTTTATTGATTCAATTTAATTAAACTGAGTTACAATATCATTGCTGCTAACAATGCCTTAAACATTTCAAATTTCTCTATTAAATGATTCACTGCATGCCACATAGATACTTAAATTCCTTAGGGCATTTTAATAGTCCCTCAACATCAGCTGCTTCACAATCAAACTTTTGTTTCTTTACGTATTCTTAAAGTGTACATTCAGATAATACCGTGATCGTTAGTTCCTACATGCTCCTTTTTTATTAATTATACTTCTCTTCACAGGATTAGCTCCCAAATAGCCTTTGACTGCATGGATTGTTCCACAAATTGTCTCACTAAGCAATGCAGTATTATCGTAAAAAAAAAAAAAAAATTTCAATAATATAGTTATCACAATCAAAATCTCAAGAATTCAAATCCTCCATGATCAAAGTTCTGGCTCTCTTGAAGACTTTTTTTCTTCTAAATCAGCAATAAATTGTTATCTGCTTTTCTTAACTGCCCTCAAGGGTTATAATAACTGGATTACTTTATTGTTCTTATCTATTAAAGCTTTTCGATGTGTCAGCCAAAATACATACTTATTTCCCTGTAACAGCCCAACACCATCTCACATCAACAGAATAAAAAATGTTCCTTTGCTTTTTCTTGTTCATCCTACAGTAAATTTTGTGAGTTTCAGTGTTAAATTGTCAGTGATTTTCCTTCCTGGAGAAGCTCTGTTTTCTGTTTAGTAGACTGCATTGAGTATGGTCCTGGCATTTATCCTAGAGACAGACAGTGTGGTGCTTTTTCTCTTCACATTTCCCTTAATTCTTATAGGTTAAGTACTAATGGACGTTGTCTTCATTTTTCCTCTTTTTTTTTCTTCATATCTAATCTAGAAGCGTGTGCTGCATAATTTAAGTCAACTTGTTTCCTCCTCACAGGACTCCAATGTGGCTTTGAACAGCAGTTTTACCAATGTCAGTGTTCCACATACACGCAAAACCACTCCAAACCCTGACTGTAAACCTGTATTACCAGCAGTTTCTATCGCAGCAGGACCATTTTTATACTGTGTTACCAGAGGAAGAACTAAAGATAGAGACAGATATTAAGAAGATGTTGCTGATGAGGTGAAAAAGCACAGCCAGGCAACTCTATTACAACAGCATAGATCTGAGTCAGATGGAGGGAAATAAAAGGGCCACAACTGTTACAGGGTGTACAGCCAAGGAAGAACAGCCCTTTTATTTCATTACATGGTGAACACAGGAGTTACTATGCCATGGGTTGATGGAGATACGATACAAATGGTGGTATTTCCAGCTGATAGTTTAGTTCCCAACAAACACAAATAAGGTATCTTAGAACAGTGAATATGGTACAGCTCCAGATGTTAGAGGTCTATATTGTTAGTCTTTATCATAAAATGCACCCATTAAAGTCTTTGGTGAGGTAAGGAAAATCCCTTGGCGCTTCTCATACCACCCCTCTAGTCAGTGAACAATTACTTTTGAACAATTACAGCACAGTATATATAAAGTGCCAGCCAGTCAGCTGCACATTGTCCCCACTAAATCCTGTTTATGATTCCTCTTCATCAACAACATTAACATACTAGCAAAGACAAATTCCATTTAAATATCATTCTAAGTACTTTGGGTTACTCTAAAGCAGCGTACTACTGCAATATGCTTCAACTGTAGGGAGACAAGAACTTCTGCTTCCAAAGTACACCAGTTTTCTAAAAGATGTCTGGGAGATAGCAGGATTTGGGTTTGTTTTGTTTTGAAATAGAGCTGTGTTGGAAAATCCAAGACCAAAAGCTTGAAGATGAGTATCCAGAGTGCACAAGATCACCTATATACCAGCAGATGAAGCCGAGTGAGGACAGACAATAGAGCTTTTCTGTTGACTCACAGCACGAAGAATCAACTTTTTCATCTTATCGGCTATGAAATTAATCAGATTTTCACATTATAGTAGTACAAAGAGCCACCACCTGTGTAATTTCCTGAACTCACTGGATTTTCTTTTGTCTGGCACCTTCTGTGCTGCCCAGTGTCACTCCTGTTTTGTTCATAGGCTTTGACAGTGTGAGTACATTTTCTCTCAAGAGCAGACAGCCCTCAGCTGTAGCTTTCCGTGCTGTGAAGCTGACACCACACAAATAAAGATGCGCCTTAAACTTGTCCTTGAAGTGCTTCACTTGCATACTGACCTCCCAGCTATTCATGACAATTTTATAACAAACAAAAAAGGGGGGACTTCTAGTACCTTTCCAGTATAATACCTCCCCATAACTTAACCAAAACAGGTGAATCTACAGGAGTACCACTACAATACTACTCAATTGCACCCTCAGAAATCAGCTTTTAAAACCTTTTCTGACCAATATTCAAGTATATAAGGATGGTTAATGTGGAAACAGCTGAGATCTTGATGCACTAACTATATATTTGTCAAAACTTTGCAACTGTATAGAGCAGCAGTAACAACAGATAGCTTTGTAGAAATTTACTTCTATTTGAAGTTCATTGATTCTCATTCTAGACATTTTTATCTTGCCAGACAGTATTTTTTGAGTGGGTTTAGTATTGATCATCATGTTCTGATGCAGCAGACTGCTGAGGAAAAAGTTAATCTAACCAGAATTAATGAGTAGTAAAACTTGCTAGCAGAGGTACAGTAGTGATCAAATGGCAGCAAACACAGGACATGAAGAAGAATGTGTCTAAAATCTCAGACTGATATTCTTTTTAAAATATCTGGAAAGATCCGTTCAGATTCATTGCCCGAACAATATCACATTAAAAAGATAGATTTTAACACAATGTTAAAATGCATATATACTATATTAACTAATTCAGAAGAGAAGAAAATTAAAAAATTAAAATAATGCAAAGGAGGACTTGATAGACTTTCCTTCTCCTCATCAACAGTAAATGCGATACCCTCCTTCTTTAGACAAAATTAGCAGTGCCCTGTATTAGCCTTTCAAGACCAGCTGAATGCACTGATGACTGTTGCCATGTACTTCCAATCTGTGTGAAACTAATCCCAAATTGGAGCTTATTTTCCCCTTTTTAAATTCTTGTACTTTGTTCCCTAGTTCTTCAACATTTCACACGTTTGTCAGATGCTTTTTGGATCTTACCATTTCCTTCTTTTCCAGTGAAAATGCAATTAATTTCTGTAGGACTCGATCAAGATTTTGCACTAAAATCATGCTGCAGGAGTGGGACAAGAAGGGCTGGTGCAATGCCTTGCTAGCGATGTTAGCAATATTACTGTTACATCTCTGAAACCATAAACCATCCCATTCCCTGAAGAGAGGAATGAGTATTTTTAAAGTTTAGTATTCATTTATTACAATGCATGCAATACTTTTGCTGAGTAGATATAAACAAAACCTTTTTACGATGTCTCTGTGCTGTTTTAAGAGCATACCACTGCCACGTAGTTGCTTGTGACCTCCACAAATAAGATTGCCTTGGTATAACTAAAGATACTGGAACAGACTTAACATCAGCACAGCTATAACGTGGCTTGACTGTTTAACTTACTGGAATCTTTAAACTTCCTGGGTGTCAAAACACGAAAATGTTACAAGGCAAAACTCACCTCTTATGTAGGTGACTGGGTACCAGCTCTACGTATTACTACTTGAGGCAAACTCCAGCAGTTGCTTTTTCGATAGCATCACCTGTAGCTTGCCCCTTTGCTAAGGCTACCAAGTACAGGTTTTCCTTTTTCACAAATTAGGTCATTTAAAAAGATACTTATCTAAAAAGACCGAAAGTTTCCTTACATCAGGCCACAGAGTGCCACACTTCATAACTTACTTTTTCCTATTGTACAGTCATAAAACTTACAGAAATCTATCAAAATACATAGCTAAATAAGTATTACTTTAAATATTAAAACATTAAGACTAAACAGATGTACATTTTGAGACTTCGCAGCATGAAAATATTGGAAGAGACAATATACATCTTCTAAGAACAAGCTAATTAGCAGTAAAGAGTGTAGTTAGAAGTGTTCCTAAGAAACTGGGGTTTTTTCCTGTAGATTTTATGGGAAAAAATGGTATCAAAGAGAGCTTGAGCTTCTCAAGAGCTTGAGAAGTGTAAAAAAAGAAGAATGTAAAATTGAAAGTAAAAAATATGCTACTTTTTGAAAGCTGAGAAAAAGCCTGAATACATAAGTCTAATGAAAGGAGATAAAATCTTACAGACCAATGTAGGAATATTTGAGAACTAGATCCAAGATTAAATCCTCAGGCTACATGGGCTCCCATATGATCTGGGCAAGAAAGAGCTGCTTAATTTTCTTGAAAATTGGATTGCAAAAGCTTAACAGCTTGCAGTTGAAGATGACCCACTTTGCACTGAAAAGGCATACAGAAAACCTTTAAGAAAAAAGAAGAAAAATAAAAAACCTGAGTAGGAGGCAGCATTATGCTTGGCCTCTCAGATCAGAGATATAAGGGAAGGATCCTCTTCAAGGCAGCATATAAGGATAATAAACTTATCTAACATACTTCAAATTAGCCCTGTGGAAGAAAAGTGAGGTGGCCATTTTGGCTTCTATTTCAACAGAAAACAGGTTTCACATTCCTTTTCCAAAACAGATTGGGAAGGACAGGATACAATACCTGTCACTGTATTCTCTGTTTTTACAAGGACATGCCTTTCACACATTCAGAGCTCTACAGCTTTGAAAAATCTCTGCAGCCAACCAAAAAAGCATAACCTAATACATCACAGTATTAATGAGACTTCATAATTTCATTTTACATCTTTTTTTGGAAGAATATTCCATGTACCTTCACAGGCGTCTTTGACAAAAGAATTTGCAGCTCCACGTTTTGGTCTTCACCTCTGAATATCAAGTGGTACCAAACAACAATACTTCATTTCCAAACTGATAATGACAACAAATATAATGATTTCTACAAATTTTGCACTTGTCCAGAACCTCTGAAGACAAGAGCTGAGATATCAAGTCACCCATATGAAAACTGAAATTAGTGAATCACTTTAATCTTTCTTTCATCATAGGATGCTGTTCAGCAGCTTACTGCTTTTTCCTCTCTTTTTTTTTTTTCCTTCAAAATTCCATGAAAGTCCTCCAAATTATATAAACCCCCCAAACCTACAAACTTTCTCAAAAAAGTTCTTCTGTATTCAACACCAACTGGAATGATCCAAACAAAACCCTGAGATAGTAGCATGTTAAATTAGAAATTTATACAGACCTAGTGTTATTACCTGACTTTCTACTGCTCTTAGGAAGGACGAGAATATAGAACTGTACCGTTTTAAACCTTACAGTAGGAATTTCACAATTCAAAGGTTTTTCCTCATACTAATTTTCTTGTTTTCAATTATATAAATGAACACGAGATTATACAAGATCCCATTTACATTACATCTCATAGTTAAAAGTTGCCTCAAAACCTTAATTAAAATCATTCCAAATATTGTTAGTTTTCAAGCTTTCTATGAATATTTTATTTATATAGTTTTATCTATAGTTTGTTGATCTGCTCTAGCTGCCATTCTCAATTCTTATTTGTAGTAATTTTTCTCCCATGTACCAAGTTGTTCCATTCCTTCATTCAGAGATTTATTGACATTGACTATTTAAATCACTATTTATCCCATGTATTCAGCTTTAAGATATATAATTGACCTACAGCTGAAATAGTCAAAGCTCAGATTTCTTTGAAAGTCCTGTATAAATATACAGTCTGATTTATTGCATTTAGATCTTTATTTAAATGAAACATGCTGTTTCTCACTGAGGTTCTGTGAATGTAATGAAGGGAAAAAAGAAGCTCCTTCAGTTTTGCATACATAATTAGAAAGCTACTTGAAAGAATTTTGAAAAGATTTTCAGAGTTATTCTGGGGTTTTTGTTTGTTTCTTTTAAAAATACTTCTAAAGATTTGTGAAACGGTTAGTTGGAGAACATTGGCCTGCATTCAAAAATACAAAGGGGAGTGCATAATCTAAGGAACAAAACCTTTGTAATAATTTTTTTTGTTTAGATTGTCAAATCAAGTGTGTTTTAAACTAGCCTCTTAAGGGAGTATATAATGAAAATGACAACAACAACAAAAATCTATTTCAGCAGATAATTTTTCAGGTGATTTGCTTGCAGCATAATGAAATAGCTAAAAAAATATGAAAGATAGAAGTGAATTTTTTTTTTTTAAACACCTATTCTTATGGTTAGAAAATAGTGATGTCTTTATCAGTGACTGAAAAATCATGCTGGTGTTATGCTTCTTCCTGTTAAGATAATTATGCATTAGGAACCTTCTGTAATATTACTTGACTGCATAATTATCAGCATTAGCATCTGTGGCTTCTACCTAATTATTTTCTTCTACTTCCAGACTGCCATTCCCACTCCACCTAATGCAAGAACCCCAACATCATCTACAGTGTGTTAGAGATATTCAATACCTTTTAAAACTGAGTAAAACATTCATTCACTGCCGCCTCAGTTCTTGAAAGTGCAACATACCCTTTAATACAAATTTCAGTCTAGTTAACTAAGAACTCATCCCTTCTCACACCCACCTTCCATGTCAAGAGATTTTCTTTTCTAAACATCCAAATACTTTCTGGATCAAGTTTGGGTCTCAGCTACAGGGTTATGTATCTTTCTGTCCCTATCTCAATTTCTGCTCATATCTAGGTACATTCTATTGTACCAACATCTTCACAATTCTCTCTGAACTCCACTAGCAAAATTGTTCTTCCTCCCCCCAACTTTCATAAAGTATGCTTTTGGTTCCCAGCACTTAAAGCTAGTTTATTCAGTTCAATTTAAGACATCTCACTCTGTCTTCTAGTTGCTTTTTTGTCCTTTCCACAGAAACAGAAAAATAGTTCTGAATCGCAGAAGACAGAAGTCCTGTCTGTTGACAGAGACTTACAGTCACATGGATCCACTGAGCTCAGCCTGGGAGGAGGGGAACGACAGATTTAAGGGGGCAGGCAGATGTCTGATACGTGCTGTTAGCCTAGTGATCCCCTGGACTAGGGGATGGGCTGCCTGGGGAGTAGCATGTATAGGCAGTTTTATAACAAAGCAGACAGCTGTTCGTGTTGTTCCTTTGATGTGTTATCAACCAAGACACAGAGTGCTGCCAGAGAGAAAACTGGAGGCACTTTTACGGCTCCCAGTAAGCCATTTCCATCTACACATCTTCACATGATTCACCTCAACATCAGCATTCATCCTCCCTCACCACTATGTTTACTACTACCTAACACTGAAACATCTCAGGTATTCCTGAAAAGATACAAGACGTGCATTTTAAAAAGAACCACCTGCCCCCTCACCGAAGAAAAAAAGGATAAAACCCCCAAAATAAAATTAAGCATTTCATTCTAAGCACCCACCAGCAACACAACTAAGCAAAATTGCTGGCACTCTGCACAACACTGATACACACACTCCTCTTTCACTTTGTTTCCTTTCGGTGGCTGCTGTGAATATTTTAAGCCATGCTATTTGGACACACAAACTAAGCAATAATGAAAACATTTGAACATCACTAATTACCTAGAAGTGAATTTTTGAAAAATGCAAAGGGGTTTTTTATAAATTTCTGCTTAAAAACTCTAAGACTAATGCAATGAAGAAACATCAGTAACCCAGAGTCATCCACTGTCCTACACCATGAAGGACAAACCGAGGCAAACTGGAAGCACCACACTTAATACAAAGGGGAAAATTTTCCATAGAATTTAAAACATTCTTCTCTTGTGAATACAATTTCACAAGAAGAGTACAAAGCCTTCTACATAGTAGAACATCAGACAAAAATTGAATCCAAACCAGCAGAGTAAGATCATTAATATAATTTGTGTCCTTCAAGTCTTACCTTGTCTTCCTAGATCTTGATTATGAAGCTACGTCAGTGCCCTTTGTACCTGGACTGCAAGAGAGGGGAGAGCGATGCTTAGTACACGTGAACTATCACAACTGATCAATAAGAGATGTCAGCAACAGTTTCATTGCAGTTTAACAGTTAAACTTTTAAATCCTTTATCATCAATACAACTAAAATTTAACTCTAAGGGGAAAATTATTTGTCTACCTATATAACACAGGAGGAAAAGGTGTTAAATTCATTCTGGCATCTTAAAACTTCTGTTGCTAGAACAGTGTTGGATTTCATACACTTTCAAAACGTCAAAGTTGGCAAGACTTTTCCCAAACAGAAAAGAGTGACTCCTGTGTCTATAGACAACAAAGCAGCCAAGGCTTTACTTCAAATAAGACAATGGTGTTTGTAAGGACAATGCAGACAAGGTCAAGACAAAACAACCCAGCACAGTACTTCATGTCTTGTGCCATCACTTGTATCCATGCAAAATGAACACAAGCTCCTATCAAGACAAGAGGGATCAGCTTTGAACAAATACCACTAGGCACAATTTGCAGCCACTCTGAAACTGAGGAAGCCTCATTACGTTACAGGAAGCCAAGTTAATGTATTAAGACCCAATATTAAGCACAATGAATAATCCTCTTATTAGTAAACACGCTCAAGCCTGTCAGCACCATCAAAGTATAACAATTTCTAGATCATCTACAAAGCCTTCTCCTTTGTCTACAAACCTTTCCAATACTGCATCAACAACAAACTACTTCTGCAATTTCTATTCATGCTAAATTAAAATCCTTGTGAAAACACGCACCTATCAATTCAGAGGATTATTCAAATAAAAACAGAAAAAGTCTGAGTAGTATGAGAAGTGAAATCCAGAGCTTAATAATTACAGATACAGCTCACTTTATTTTGACCAATCAGCTCTTAATAGTTTAGCCTAGTAAGACAAAAGTCAATTAGTACTTCTTTAATAGACTAATCATTTTGCATTTAATTGTCATATCAATAATACTGGCATATCCCTACAGCAAAGTCAATAGTTATTACATCAACTAATTAAAATCTGAGTTAAAAGGTAACTCACTGAGTGCTCTATTCAGAAAATGCAAATACTTAGAACTAAAAACAACTCTTCATGGCAGGGGGGTAGGGGAGGTTCATTTTCTTTTGTGTCTCAACCAGAAATGTTGTGTAGCTCTCTCACACTATTAGAAGTGACTTTTTGATTGGCATAATGAGAAGAACAGTAAAACAGATGGGTCTCCTCTGAAGTTGCACAAGATTCCCACTGGACAATACAAAATGCTGACAGATAACAAAAGAATTCCACACTTGTTATTCACTGCAGATTAAAATTTAAACATTATCTGAGCAAGCCAAGCATTTGAACCAATTTTCTTAGCTTGGCATTACAAAATACAATAACCTGAAACAGGAATTAATTGTTTGAGACTACAGGTCTATTAATCACCCCAGGAAAAATATCCCTATTTACCATAAGGAGACCAGGAACACTATAAAGTTGCTATACATTCTCCTCCTCTCATGAATTTGAAAAAGCTTTTCCAGCAACATTGCTCTTAAGACGATCTGGGGAGTCGTGTGTAAGAGTATTACACATATTACTTGCTGAAACGAGTAGCCAAAGCAGACACAAAGAAAGATCAGATATTGTATCTTGTTGGATGTTTTTAGAATTATGCTATTGAACAAGTTGGTTTATGTATAAAAAAAACCAAGCAAACCAACAAACCAAACTATAGGAGAGTGTAGAGTTTGGTATCTGCGTTAGTCAAAATTGCTGCTATTTTTTCTGTTTTCCAAGCAAATAAATAAATGAGATGTAGGATATCTGAAACCCTAGGATTTATGACTGAACTCAAAATTTATGGTAAAACTGAAAAACAAGAAGAGGCAAAACAGATAGAAACCTTATTTCTAAATGGAGGGGAAATAAATTAATCAAAGAATATTTAAATGCATCTGTTAAAAAAAACAGGTGGGAGAGGAAAAAGTGCAACAAACATTGCAGCAAGAGGAACAACGCCATGAAATAATTTCAGAGATGGATGATCAATGATGCTTTTGGGAATACAGTAGTTCGTGGAGATTAAAGGAAATTTTGAAGTGCCTGAGCTAAATAACACTGTATTTAAAGCTGAATAACATCCCAGATAAGAGCAGAAAAGCAGAAAAGCAGACGTTCTTCTCTGACTGCAGCTGCCATCCAAAAATATACAATATTTTCACAGGTTCATTTATAAATAAATTATATAAATAATTGTACTGTGAGCTGATATACACTGTGCACAGATTCACTTACTGTGTATTCATAGCAAATATACCTCAAGCTGCAATTCTAGCCTGATCCGTTTTTAAATAAACATTTCTATAATTACCTAGGAGTTAAAACACAAAATTGACCTTGATGAATAACATAAAACAGCCTCTAAATACAGTTGGTACACAGGAGAAAAAACTATTGTCATTAGCACACACCTTCAAACACATATGTTTTACATTAAATATTTTTATATATGGTTTAATGCAGATATGTAACATTAAATAAAATCCTATTGTGTTTATAGATATAATTCTGGTCTGGTAATGCCAACTTGGTAAAAATAAAGCAAAACCATTGAGAGGCTGAGATGAAAGGAGAGGCAGGAGAACAAAAATATGTCATGAATATCAGATTCTTAATGCTCTACAACACCCCTAAGTGTTACATCATCTCTAAAGGTGAAGAAAAGACATGTACAAACTAACAAGTACAAACTTTTGCAAAGAGGATTTCTGTGAAGAGAATCTCCATATTTCTAGTCCTTCAGGAATGTAAATATCTAACAATTTTAAACAGGATTTTTCTAAGTAACATTGATGGCATTACAGCCTTCATGTTTACATATATATATACATGCATTCACATACATGTACATACATATTAAAGTTCTGGTAAGTCCCGTCTGGGTGGTCTATCATAAAAATAAATAGAAAGAGAAAAAAACCATTTGCGCTCACTAGGAAAAAATATTGTCAATATTTCTCATGCAAAATCCACCAGTTTTCTTCCTGCAATGCATCATACTGGTTTTATGGTTAAAATAGTTAGAAAGCCAACCTAAAAAATACCATTACTGCGGCCCAGGAACAGATTGCTTACAGAAGGTGTGAAGTTACTATCATTAGAGATCTTTTAGGATTAGTTCCGCCAGCACCTCCTTGTGCTTTGATTCCATCTTGCATCAGGAGACAGACTAGACAGTCTCCTGAGGTCCCTTCCAAGGCAATAGTTCTGCAGATCCACTTTTCTTCTTCATAATATGAATGCATAAGAGAAAGCAGAGACTGTGCAATGGGATTTTTATTAATAGCAAATAATACTTATGAAAATAGAATGCAGGGGGCCTAAATATTACCTCCGTGATTTGACTACTAAAGCACAATGCTTCAAAAGCATGTAACCTCTTCCCTCGTGACCTAGTAATATATTCAGAAAAACCTGCAAGAGCTAGAGATTTATTCTACTTCCAAGACGTGTAGTTTGTTGTACGAACCAACTACTGCACAATATATATTAGAATTAAACTCTGTCCACCTCTCCTGAAACTACTTCAGGAAATTCATATCCAAACTGTCTGCTGCAGTTAGGTTTTATGACAGAACTATTACAGAGAAATAAAGTGTCACTGGTGAAAGGAATGTCAAGCTGCTTTGAATTGGCTAAACAGCATCTGATGTCCTCAAGGATTATAGTGCATTATGACCCGGCCCTGCCAATCTGTTTAGCTTCTGACGCTTCACCATATGGGGTCAGAGCAGTGATTTCTCATATAATGCTAAATGACCTAGAAAAGCCTGTAGCATTTACATTGCAAACACTTACTAACATTGCAAAGACTGAAGCACAGATGAAAAAGCATTAACATATGTGTTTTGATAGAGTCTCATTATATTACTAAATTTGACTATTCTTATTTCTTAGTGGCTAGGATAACTAATTAAACGCCCATTTGTGTGTGTTTCACATATACATAACACTTCTTTTAACTGATCTCAGTTAGAAAATGCACACAATGTTTCTGATACCACCTTGAGACTTGGGCAGTGTCATTTTTCACTGATCAGGTCATTTCATGGAAATTGTCATGGCTTGGTAGGCCAGCAATGCTCCTGGGGAAAACAGAGCGTCATGGTTTAACCCCAGCCTGCAACTAAGCATCATGCAGCTGCTTGCTCACTCCTCCCCGACGCCAGTGGGACAGGGAGAAAAATAAGAAAGAAAAAAAAAAAGTAAAACCTGTAGGTTAAGAAAAAAACAGTTTAATAATTGAAATAGAATAAAATATAATAATCATTGTAATGAAAAGCAAGATAACAAGAAGAGAGTGCGACAAAATCTAAGAAAGGCAAGTGACGCACAATGCAATGGCTCACCACTTGCTGACCGATGCCCAGCCAATCCCTGAGCATTCATCCACCCCTCTGGGCTAAGTCCCTCCAGTCTGTATAATGGGCATAACATCATATGATATGGAATATCCCTTTGGCCAGTTTGGGTCTGTTGTCCTGGCTGTGTCCCCACCCAACTTCTTGTGCCTCTCCAGCCTTCCCACTGGCGAGGAGTGAAAAGATGAAAAATCCTTGACTTAGGATATACGCTACTTAGCAACAACTAAAACATCAGTGTGTTATCAACATTATTCTCATACTAAATCCAAAACACAGCACTGTACCAGCTACTGGGAAGAAAATTACCTCTATTCCAGCCAAAACCAGGACACAAAGATGGGGTGATATAAGAAGAGACTCCTGTTCCAGTTTAAGAAAAGCATTCTGAAGCCAATAGCACAGTGAAATCGTCATTAAAAGTAAATAAAAATACTTTCTTGTGATGAGATGTGGTTTAGCCAAGCGAACAGCAAGGTACTTGTTCCAAGTCAACAAATTCTTCTTTTTTTGCATAAACTCTGCTGTTACAACTGTACAACATTTATATCTCTGAAGACATAAAAAAGTATGCTAAATCGAGCAAAAGAGAAAAAAAAAAAAACAACTTCCATCAAGTTTGCTGTATGAGTAGATGCAAAGAAACTGGAACAGTAGAGGAGCAAAGATGATTTCAATAAAGATGTATTCACGCATACTTTAAACATTCAAAACACATGGTTTCAATGGGAGCGCTGGTCTAAAAATATCCAAGCTGCAGAACCATACATAAACAATGAACAGAAAGAGCTTTGAAAGTTAAAAGGTTTTATCAAGATTTTACTTCCTTTTTTCAGGAGATAAATTGGTCTGTTTTCATGACTAACATACATAAACGTATATGTTAAAGCAACAGAAACAATACAATCAAACATTGCAATCCTTACAAACAAATGATGATGTTACCACTACAAAACACTACAAAGCTCCACATAAAAAACTCTCTTTCGGAATGTATGATTTCATCAGGAAGATGAACATTAATGTGAGAGCTATGGAGAAGGAGAAAGCACAGAAGAGAAATGGGAGGGGTAAAGCAATGCAGGGGAAGGGGGAACAGATCAATAGGTTAACCATCTTCAGTAGTTATTTCCCAGTGCAACGTGCTAGAGCATCTTAAATTAGCAGGAATGGCTCAAAGGATACAAAGGGGTACGTATTAAGCATCCAAGAAAGCAATTTTGATGTGTTTACAGGACTGTCAGAGGGAGCAATGTCAAATAATAAAGTGGATATGATTTGATTTTATAGACAATTATGGGCACATGTTGAGTGCTGCATTCAGGAGCAGAGACCCAACCTCCATTATTGTTAATGGGAGCAGTGACTCCAGCTAGAATTGTAATTGTGTTAGAATTGTAATTGTTTGGCCTCCAACTACTAAAGCACTGATAAACTAAAAATGTATCGAGGACTTTTCAGATGTGGAGGCACTAGAAAGTCTACGCCAGGTGAGTAAGACACTTCAGCAGGGAAAGAAATTCTCGGCTCCTATTACAGTATTTCCTATTTGAGGACTATGCCTCTTGCTAAGAAACAATTGCCTGCTTCTCTTTGTTCTCATTCTTACATTTTCCCTGCCCCTCCTACATCAAAAAATGTAATAAAATTGAATTTGTTTACTGGTTTATAAACGTGCTGTACCACACATTCACTGAGCCTCACCATCAAACCATTACTTATCATCCACGAGTTTCCTTTCACACTTCTTTTTGGTTAAGTGAAAGGTTGACCAGAAAATAGGAATTCAATTTAATGAGAAACAAAGGGCCGGATAACTTAGAAATGTTTTGCAAAACAGGCACCACTTCTACAAGCAAACAGAGAGTCGTGTGGATAAAGCTCTCAGCTGTGATATGGCAAACATATTCATATACCTATTCTTCCCAAAAAATATAAGAACAGCCATATAGACCTATTTAGCTCTCTATCTCCTCAGTGACAATATTATATATTAGACATTTTCATCTGTAATAAGCTGCAGCTCAGGAGCTTCTTAAATATTTCTGTCTTCAGCACACTTTAATGATTTACTTCTAAGAATTAGACCAGCTCTCTCTGAACCTCTGTATTTCATATCTAGAGTATCCCATGGCAAGGAGTTCCAAAGCTTTTACTGAAAAAGTCACCCAAACTGTCTCAGGTCCACTCTCCAGCTCATTAGTTCTGTGTAGGGCCAAATATCCCAAGCTAACCGTTTGACACACCAGGAGTATGCCTTAAGCCCCAGGCCAAGGAGCTCTTACTCTCTTTAGGGGCCATTCTATTTAGTGTAATTACTAACGCTTTCCCTAAGGCAGAGCAGAAGTGACTAGCTTTGGTCCAGCAATTAAAGCATTTAACAAGGATCTGGAAGAACCTCATAACTGGCATTTTTCCAAAGGAAAATATATTTCATTGAATAATTCACATCCAGTTATGTTAAAGAGCAAGTTTGCTCTCCAGCTCCTAGGACAGAGCAATGACCTTGCCCTCACCTTGAGGGAAATTTCACCTTTAAAGTCCACCTCCATTAGAAAGTGTACATACTGCCCTTGCTAATGGAAATAAAAGGCAAACCACAGAGGCCAAAAGTTACAGAGTATTCCTGTGTTTGAAACTGTGAAAGAGATAGCTGTCTCTTAGTCTTCCTGTTTACAAAACAGACTAAATACTGAATGGGCTGAACCAACACCCTGCTGGATACTAGCTACAGGAACATAAGATAACTTAAGATGTTTATTGTATCATCAATAAATGCAAAGAAAACAGTAAAATGAACAACATACACCTTGACTGGTTCCTTTGAAGCAATGGGACAGGCCTATCAGACAACGCCTGCAATTCTTTGAAGGTCTGAATCAGTTGTTTGCTCAGCAGTTGATCCCTCATTGAGAGAAGAATTACCTAACACAATTCAGAGTTTACTGCTCAGGGACATGATTAAAACAGTGATATAAAGTCTTGTGTAGACCTGAGATTTCAAGGCAGTGTTAACAGTGGAATACCTGAGATCTACAGACTGAAGGACCACTTGGTACAACAAATGAGAAAGGCATTCACAATATTGTCACAAAGACTCTTTGGCTCTGTCTCTTTTTTTACTTGAAATACAACAGTGTTAAATATCTACACGTCATTCATTAAAAAATTATAAACAGGAAAATTTAAATCATGGACTACTCCAACCTAGACCAAAAGGCAGCAGACACTTTATTGCAGCAGTGTACTTGTTCTGTTAATGAGACAAAATTTTCTCTATGAACAAGTCATTCTGTAGTATAAGCAGCAATTTTTGAGAGGGGAAAATAAAATAAAACTTCATTAAGAACCACTTTTGTATTAACTAGAAAAAATTTTGCTGTAATGAATTTTACTAGTCAAAGAGATGTTTACAAACAATATCTTGCCTTCATACTTCACATAACAGTGCTGTACACTAGGAAAACAACTCACAGATGTCCAAAATACTCAGTTGCATTCCCAAACATTCAATATACAAATTTCTGCTTGAATATAAGCTCACAGTATGAAAAGTGGTCCAAATTTTAAGTGAAATTGGTTCAGGTGACCTTGAAAACACCCATACCTACACAATATCCATCCATTTTTCTATACACTTTATGCATTTGAAAATACAAATGCACACACAAATCCACAATGTTTGTAAGTCTAATTTCCTTAGTCCCATAATTCCAGGAAAATATCAGCAAACACAAATAACATTTAAAATAGCAATATTCGCTGAGAGTGTACATAAACAAGTCAGCACCTATTTCAATGACAGGAGCTTAAATTGGTCGGAACTTTGACAAAAATCTGTCTAGGCCTTTTCTTAAAAACAAGCACATCGAAAAAGATCAGAACAGCTTTTAAGCTCAAATGCCAGGTTTTTTGAAAATACACAACAGAACATGTAATTTTTGGTATGGAGAGAATTGAGAATGACTGAGAGAGATCAGAAATAAAGGAGCTTTGTAAACAAACATCTTCCTATTGCATCCTTGCAGGGTTTTTGCTTACTCTCAGGCTTGCTCTCATCAAGCTATTCTTCAGAGCTTCCTAGCCTGCAGTAAGTTGTAACGTGCTCCATTATGTCTCCAGGTAAAATGTTTCATGTGCTTCCTCAGAAGTCTCAGCCCCTGCTGTACTGTACGTTTCCTACATGCTCACTTCTATTTCCTGCTTGCCCCAGGTTGCACACCAAGAGCTGATTTCTTCTTGAATATGTCCATGAGAAGGAGCAATCTAGTGCCAGGCGGTTCCATCTGACCCGAGGTCAGGACAGGATAAACAACAGTTTTCTCTCTGCCCAGCCACAGCCTTTTAAAGAATGTTACAATGTGCAACAGACTCTGACTATAATAATTTTACCACGTACCTCTTCTAATAGTTATTCAGCCAGAAGGTATCTACAGCAAAGTAATATCTTAGGATTATAGGATCTAGTTCTAAACATAAATGTGTTATAGAAACTGATGCATTAGACAAGACTGGAGAAGTTCTGAGATTACACAGAGGAACAGAAGGCCAGAGTGAGCAGGTGCCAAAAGAGACAACTTCAAAAAATTGGATAAAACCAGTATTAACTACACTATTCATATCTTATGAACAAATCAATAGGACAGTTGTGCACTTAGGTGAGACATCAATTTTGAGTTCCTTTCTATCTTTCATGAGCTTTTTTTTTAAGCTTTTTAATACAAGTTAATTCTATAAAAATGCATCCATAAAATCAACCCAAAACAAAACCCAAAGGAAAATCTTCCACTCAGAGTTCTAGAATTATAGTACAATAACCATTCTTTCCCAGTGTTGTTTACTTAATTTTTTTTTTTTTCTGTAAAATACAGTTCACTTGCAAAGAAATAGGCAATTTCTGGGGTTCAAGTTCATCCAGTATATAGTGGTATTCCTTCCACTTTAAAAGGATACAGCCAAGGCCCATCTGATCTATTTACACTACATTTGTTACTACAGCATAGGTCACACAAACCCACTGGACATTCCTACACCTTTGCCTCTAACAGCAAGGTGCTTCATGAACACAAGCTGGCTTGAGCCCAGGACAAGACTCCACAGATCTGGACAAGCCCAGTTTTCCTAGGACTATCCTGCGTTCTGGGAGAGTAATAGAGAGTCACATCCACTCCAGAAAAAACAGCAAACACACCACTGTGTAACAAAAATCATGAGCAATAAACCCGACAGGATGCAAAATTTCTCCTTTAGTGAAAGAGAGCAGAATGCATTTCACCCTCTAGTTACTCTTCACTGATGACAACAGTAGAGTAAAATATTACTAGCTGGAAACAATTTGAGATCAGCTTGAGAAAGTCGTCTAACTCCACCTGGCCCAATTGACATGCATTTAAATTGCATCCACTTAAGAGGTTCTCAAGGAGCACTAGCTTCACTGAATGGATTTTGCTATAATCTGAGATTCCTTCCATTTCCTGAATCACATACAAGATGAAACAGCTAGAATCGTACAACAATGGGCAAGCCTGTTCAGCTCTATTGCATTATTTTTCATCTACTGATAGCAGCAAGCTAGCAACTGTCTTGATCATTATTTTTATTTTCTGTCCTGTTATTTGTTTCATCTCTTTCTCTTCCCTTCCATCTTAGAATTTTCCACTGATTTTGTTTGCCTAAAGTTTGCACAGCCTACGGGAAGTGCACCAGCAGTAGAATATTTACACATTACATTTACTTTTTGAAGTTCTTTCACTATTAATGGTAGAAGAATCTCACCTCAAACTTTTTTCAGCATACTGATTAGAAATATTTTGAGGGCCTAGAAGCAAAACCACATTGCAACAAAATTATGTTCCAAAAGATTCTAACTTTGAGTTAAACAGTGAAGATATTTTCTTAATATAACATAATCTGACTCTGCTGGACAACACAGAGACAGCTACTAATAGGACAAGTCATTTTAGACAGCAAATGAAAGCTTTCAGGTCAGTATAGTGGCACTTTGAACTTGAAATTCCACAAACTCTGGCTTATTATAAGGTCACCAGAAATGCTCACCACAATCCTATCAGCATCTTACCTGGGGCTGGCTGATGTTAAAGACAGCAAAGTTAATCATGGAGCGTAGAAGACGCTGTCATTTTGAACAGACTGCACTAATCTGCCGTTATCTCTTGGGGCTTGATAGATGGAAGTTCTGAAGATATTCCTTTAAAAACTAATGGAGTGCTTTAAAAAAAAAGCCTTAGATACTTGGTCCTCTAGGCCTGGTTTGTCACAATGCCCAGTCTTTTCAAAGATATTCACACTCCCTTTTTGTCATCTCCAAAAGAGCTGGTAATATTTTGCTGTGTTCCCAGCTTTCACAGACCCACTTTTGCTGGGAGGAGCAGGCCTTCAGATGCCTCTCCAGGTTGTTTCTCCTGTCCACAGGAATTACCTTAACAACGGTAATAATTTTGAGTTGATTTTCTTAAATCTCTCCCAGAATCTTTATTCTATTTTATTCTCTCACTTCTTTAATGTTTGTCTTTGTTCCTTACTTTTCTCAGCCTTTTTTTTTTCTGGGTGTATGTGCCCAGTGCTGGCAGCCAGGGGCCACAGAGGCCTTTGTGAAGCGAGGCCAGGTCTGCCTCAAGCTGGACACAGCCGGTTCCAGCCAGTTCTGTCCGGTTCCAGCCGGTTCCCCAACAGCCCCACCACAGGGCGGAGCCAAGCCCAGCAGTGACACTGTTGGATCCTCTGGGAAAGCAATTTGGAGACAGGGAAGAAAACACTGCTCAGCAGTGAGGAGTGAGGGGAAATGTGAGAAACAGCCCTGGGGGCACCAGGGCCAGCGAGGGAGAAGGGGCCCCAGACCCCAGAGCAGGGACTCCCCTGCAGCCCACGGGGACAGCACAGGGGAGCAGATTTCCTGAAGGAACTACCAATGTGGAGGAGCCCAGATAGCTCTGGGAGCAGGTTCTCCAAACAGGACCTGTGACCGACCTATGAAGGACTCATGCAGGAGCAGATTACACCAAAGGACTGCAGTCTGCAGGGTGTGCAACCCCTTCATTTCTAGACCCTCAGCCGATGTCAACTCATCACAAGAAGCTACACTTCATAGAATTACATGTTTTGTTTCTTCCGTAGGCTGTAGTCTAGTGAGGAAAAGCACTGAATTAAATTGTAGACAGTCATATCAGAGTGGCAGTAGTGCATTATGACATGGGGTCTTTTTTTCTTCATAGGCCAATAGCGACAAGTCATTTTATAGGTTTTACAAAAACACAACAAGAAGAATGTTAATACTATGGCTGCTTTACAAGACAATGGCAAATTTGCACTGTAGCCATCACTATGTCATAACTATGATATCCATCAAGTGATCTAACGATCAGTTCTAACACTTCTATTTGTGAGTACCTTGGTATTATGCTTTAACACCCAAGAAAAATAGAAGAACACACTTTAATCCTTTTTTTGTTTGTTTTTCGAAGAGATCTAAAAGACCTGTGCAACAAGAGGTCTGAATTACACATTTTCATCTCAGACTACTGTATGTTCAGTTTCTCCATTTTCTAACCAGAAGTTTTGTTCTGCTCTCTTTTGTTGGAGACAAACCTTCATTTTCCTGGAATTTCCGGACATTAAGCAAATAGTAGTTCTAAAGAAAACCTCAAATGTTTGGAAGTCCCCGGCCAGCAGTCACAAAGGTGTATGTAAGACTAAGCACATGAACACTGTCTGCTATGTCTTGCATTTGATGTGCCTGCACTTCAGGGATTTTTGCCCTTCTAGCTATTGTCCAGGGAGTCACGATAAGGATATACAAGCTCTGTCCTCACTGAAGAAGATAAATATGAACAAGAGCAAAAAGGAATTGAACCAGAATCCCTCAAGTACTTCTGGGACTTCCTGACCCAAGCATGAAATAACCTGACAAGTAAGAGAGTTGTGCTCCTGATGTTGATATTAACCTCTAAAGTTCAAAAGAAAGAGGGCATTTCAGTGCAAGATTCTTATGCAGATTTAAGCTTTTGAGAATACAATACATAATCAGTGTCTAATTACCTGAAATTAAAGCAATTCTAAGAGGATGATGATTAAGTGTCTAGAGATTGACCTACTATACAGGTGCATCTTTTCAGAATGAGTATTGTCTTGTTCTGGTTACAAGGATGGGGTGCCTTAAAGAGGAAGCTGCTCAGCTTGTCCAATGTGGTAACAATCTCCATTCTTACCTGCACTATTGTCCCTTTATATTACAGAGGCTAACTTGTGAAAAGCTAGTTAGGATGAAAACAGTATTTTTGAGGTCAGTTTTGGAGTCTGTAACCAATGACACTATGAGAGTTTTGATACCAATGTCTGTTACAATGCCTGATATTGACTCAGTGCTTCCTTAAACACAAAGAAGTACATGAAGTTTATGGTGAGTTTTTATCTGTTACCTCATTTCTGTTCCATTCCACTATTTTATTCTTGTTTACCCTATTATGCAATTCCTATTCAAATTCCTGTTCTGACACAGAAGGACCCCAGTCTATCACTGACATTCTCAATGCCAGGAAAACATCAACAGCAGAAACAGGGAACAGCAATTCATCTCCCAAAAAGATGCAAGATGATGCTTCCAAATCAGAAATAAGAAAGATATCAGTACTCTCTTAATCAACGTTTGTATTTCAAGAAGAATGGATATTTAATACTTCACATTTTTTTTCCCCGTGAAGGAAAGATAGAGACAAGGAAGGCATAAAAACTGTGAATAAATAGTTTAATATCTCAGCAAAATATGTCAGTTATGATTCCCAGACTGGTAACCTGGACAGTGAATACTAATGAATCTGGAATCCTTATTTGTAGATTCCAGCTTAATCAAATTTTCTCTAAAGATAAATAAAATCAGAAATACTATTTCTAAACCTGTGAGTAAATTGTCACAATGGAAGAAATCTCCTGGGAAGCTGACTTTGATTTGATATACAATTGTGAAAAGATGAACAAAGATTTTTCAAGCTATTCTTTAGACTGAAGCTTGAGTGTACCTGTAAACTAAAAGTCTGGTATATTTTAAGGTAAGCTCTTCATGTTGTTGAGGGTTTTGTTTTTTTTTTTTCTTGGTGAGGTTTAGGGTCTGATTTCTTTTTGTTTGTTTGTTTTCATTTCATTTGGGGTTTGTTTGTTTTTTTTTAATTTTTGTGGAATGGATGTTTACAATGTGATAAATACTTTGTATAAATTACTTTGCTTGCCTAGATAATAATTGAAGAAATCCAGTCCCCTGTGGAAAACATGTCAACTTCAGAATTATTATAATTTATCATCTGGCAGCATTTTAGGAAGTTGGGTTTGATATTCAAATGTCTGATATGTGAGCATTTGTGCCCCTACTTCTAAGACTTTGGAAATGAGAAAATTTGGGAACACTAGCTATACGACAAAAAAAAAAAGCGCTCACAATTTTGTACTGGATCCCTAAGAAGAAAAATAGTTACGTTAGATTTGTTCAATATCTGTGCACTTCTTGCTGAAATGAAATCAACTGTTGATTTTCCATTATGAACGTATTAGTAAACAGAAATAAGGCAAAATTAATTGATTTTCATCAGGAAGACCATGATCCGAGCATGACTTCCTTGGTCTTAACAGAGCATTGCTTACATTCCATTAAATCCCTAAAACTTCAAATACTAAAACTAATCTGTAAAACAAACGAGATCAGCAATAAGACCAAACCAACGAACCAATGGATCATCTCGCCAAAAGACCAGAGGAAATACTCCATAGCTTTGGAAAAAAACACGCTACCAAGTTCTAGTCCAGAAGTCACATTCCACTCTAATTTATGACGGACAAAAAGAAATTACTTGCCCAAAATTAAAACAAGAATTCTAGAAAAATATGAACTGACTGAAAACTAATTCCACAGCTGCAATGAACTGACTAGACAGTGTGGATTATCTTATTTTGAGGGTACATTTGAGACATTAACATTAGAGAAAAGAGATGGTAGACCTGTAAAATTTAAAGTAAATATGACTTAGGTTTATATCTTTATGGAAACCAGTAATTTCTAATCTGAAAAGAGAGACAAAAAAAGTCTAAGAGTCTAAGAACTTTCATTTGAATTCATGGTTTCACTTTGAAAATCATCTTAAAACATCATAATTTGGCCCTCTAAATATAATTTATGAAGGCACATAGGATATTTCTGATATAATTTAAAGCTGCCAGAAATAACTGACAATTTTACAGCTCAGGAACAAAAACAGACAGCAACAATGAAAGTTACTGAGACATTGTTCCTATTTGACATAAAAATGCACCACAGAAACTGCATATAATTGAGAAGATTTTATTTAAATCCAGAAGTTTAAAAGAGGATTTAAAGTAATTTCTCACTTCCTATACGGATAGGCAGAAATGGCAAAGTGTAAATCTTCTAGCACCTTATTATTTTATGTTATATAGAAACAATTCTGTCAACAAGTCCTTCAGAAAGGAAAAGATTGCCAAAATGGGAATCTGGGAAATAGCTCAGCACTTACTGGCAGAGTTAGTGTAAGGCCCTGTAAGAAATGTAAAATTAGCTGTAAATGGAGTTAAACACGGCTGAATCACTTGTTAGCAGTTTGACATAGATTCCTTCCCTTTCTAATAAGCTCTTACCAATTAATTATTTATTATTTGACTTCTTGTTATTAATCACTTGTTGCAATTGCAAGCTCCAACATGAATTTATCACTCAACAATTTATCATTCCCACTTTGGTGGGAAGTGCAAGTAATCCAGATTTCTCCAACCCATTTTTACACCACTGGGCTGCTGTGCTCTGTCTAGGGCACAAAGATGCTTGTCTGAAAGCATCTGGAGAAATAGAACATTAATGTTTACTGAGAGTAATTATCAGTTGTGCATAGTTCAACAGAAACTCATTTTCCCTTGACTTTCAAAGTAGATATCACATCACCAGCACAAAGCGCTGTTAGCTAATTATTCAAAAGAACGTGCTATAAAAGCAGCTGCCTTTCTTGAGCAGCACAGTTGCAGTTCTATAACCAATTCTCTCTGACACAGGTACCATTACCCCATTTTAAGGCTTGAAGTCTGCAGTGGTTTGGACATTGACTTTAGAACATGATAATAATTACATGTCACTCTCCAGGAGTGTTATCACAATTTCTAAAATCAGGCATTGGATATAACAAACAATAGATCTGTGACTTCGGGGATGCATGGTTTAATTCTATCCTTTCACAAAAAAGCAAGGCCAAATTGTGTGGAAATAACATAAAAAGACTCTGAATAGAGTAGCAGGTATGAAAAACTGTAAGACCAAGGCTTTTCTAATAACATGAGAAATAAATAGAACGTTAAATAAATCACAGTGCTTTCCTTTGACTTTAAATACAAACAAACAAGAACTGTTTAATTTAATTGCCATTGCAGAGATTCACTGCTATAGCACCAAGTGTGCTCCTCTTATGCTCTCCATACATATACACAAATCTTATGCCAGAGAAATGAACCATTACTCCTTGACTTTGGGTTTCACCCCAAATTGCCTTCATTTGGATCTGTTTGCTTACAGTAAGACTAACAAGTAGTCCATCTGTACACACAGATATCACAAAACACTTAACATAGCCAAAAATTCACTTAGAATCAATTAGCATACTTCCCATGGGAAAAAAAACAAAACAAAACTCAGAACATTTTTCAAACAGTAAAATTTTCACAACTTTCAGATTATTTAGCTTAATTTGTTTACAACCAATGATTACCTAAGATTTATTTTTTTAAACCTCTCTTCCACCCAACATGACTTCAACCACATTCAAAGTTGTGAGGAAATTTTCTAGAAATATGTAGTGAAACTGCACTAAAATAGGTGTAGATAATATTAGACTTTATTGGCAGCCTACCAGGAAGAAAAAAATTAAAGCCAGAACATTGTTACCTTAACTACTATGAATATAACTGGTCTAAAGTCAAATGACCTTCACATATGTCCTCTTCGTCAATCTGAGACACTCACTACACTATTCTGTGTAACAACATCTGCTTGATTTAGACCTGGCCTGGACCTCTGAGCTCAGATTGACAGGGAAAACCTATTCCCATTCCCTCAAAACCATAGTCATATCTCAGAATACTGTCAAGTCCCCCTGTCAGATCTAATCCTTCAGTGGATTTCAGAAATACAAAAATTTTTTAAATGGGTCCCTTCTTAGGGAAGGACATGCTCCATGTGCATGTTCTGTATTGGAGACCTACCCACTGCCTCCTGACTGTCCTCTGCTTCTGTGCTGCATGCTGTGCAAATGTTTCCCTCTGCTTATTTTTCAAGTGGCTTCTTAGAGCAGGGTAGATATTCCCTTGAGTGTATTTTATTTCTTTACCATCACTCTTTTCTATACAAACAACAGATTGCTCTGCTGCTGCCCTTTAAATTTAGAGAAGAAAAAATCCCACACCACAGATGTCTGGTGATGGGAGGAAGCTTGCTTCTTCCACAGACTTCCTGGGAAGTCAAATAACTTCAGTCCTTCTCATTGTCCCTCTTCAGAGGATACAAACCTCCACTTTTCCTCTTATCCTGATGATGGTTCTTAGTCTAAGATTTACAGACCATTAGAACACAAGATATTCCTAAACACTCCTGAGCTAGTCTGCAAGTCTTCCTATACTATTTTTCTTAACAGTGCAATAATAGTATTACATAATTGTCTAGAAGAATTGAGGGTTACTGTGGTTAAACTTCCCATAGAAATGTACTTGCTCTACAGGAGAATAATAACAGACTAATCATAGTCATGTAGTTTCAGTACATACACCACAAATTGCATTGTCTAGATATAGTTTCATTGTTTGGGGTTTTTTTGTTTAAAAAAATATATACTAGTTAAGAGAAGCAGAAGTAATATCTAAGCAAGTTAAATTAAGAGTAAGGTCGCTTGCACCCTGGCAAGAACAAGAAGAGTGAAATGTTTGGAGATTTCATAAAACTGAACTGTAAGAGGACTTCTTATAAGGCTATGGGGGCCATTTCAACAAGTTAACAATGAAAGAAATTTAAAAAAAAGACAAAAAAAAAAGAGAAGAAGCATCTAAAAAAGTTTTTTCACAAAGGAAGCTTCCACCAGAGTAAGTTGGAGCAGAAAATTTAAGTTAAACTACCTCCAAAGTGACATAAAATAAACTGGAAGAGAAATAACTTAATCAGTGTCAGTACTGCCAGTTAGACTGGTTCAGGATGTGTGTACACACACATACTGCCCTAAATACAAGGATCATCAAGGAGCAGCTTATGCATGCACATACGTAACCAAGCAAAAGAAAAAACAAGGCCCACCTTTCCAGAATTTTGTTGGACACTTCCCCCTCATCTGGTGAACCCTGTGTTTTTCTGTTCAGTTTATGAAAACTTATTTCAGGAATAGCTTTTTTATCCTGAGTAAACCTCTCTTCCTCCCACAACCCTTCTCAACAAAATATAATAATCATCAAAATAATAATAATAGAAAATGAGGTTGCTCTTTTAAAATATTCCCCATTATTTCTACAATTTCTATTATAAATCAAACTAGAATTAGGTTCTGGACTACAAATATTTTTAGTTTTACTGATTCCCAAGACCAGTTCTTTCAACCATTTTAATGTTGGGGGGGGTTTGTTTCTAGATTTAAAACTATTCTAAACATACGCAATTTCCTAAAACTTTTGGTGAAACTAAAGCCAAATACCCTTCTCCTTCCCTAAATCTGCTGCACGGAGAGCCATAAGGTTTTAAACACGTAATAAAGCAACAAGTAGTCAGAAAATAATCTGATGACAAGGAGCAGAGGAAAGGGACAGCACAGAAACGAATATTCACTATTAAAAACAAAAATACATATATCAAGGAACTAGAATATAGTTCAATTACATGGGCTGCCAGTTATACATATAGAGAAATCTGCAGGCTCATGAAAAATTAGGTAGGATTAAGCAAATATGGTGTAATGCCACAACATATGGTGATATATGTCACCATATCAATGATCTGATTGAATTTTAATGATTCATTAACTAGCAAAAAAAAAAATCAATGTTAAAATTATCTCTACTAACAGAAATTTAGAAGTCTTAAAAAACACATTTTTCACATGGCCTCTCTGCAGGTTTAAAAGACTCTCTCTGGAATAATTTTTGATGCTGCATGTCTTGAGAAAATATTTATCATTTTTTTCCAATAACAACCCTGAACAACTTCCAAAAGGAAGTTTTCTTCTCCAGAAAAGCAGTTTCTGACACATCAGAGAAAAAAGGATTTATACTTGCATACCTCTATCCATCTCAGCCCTCTTTTGGGGTTCAGCAGAAAGCATGTTATATGAGAAATACAAGCCATCAGATTTCTGACACTTGACAGAGGACTTCTACCAGTTTTGCCCAGTAGCCCATTCTAAAGCATTTTATGCAGATGCAGCTCAGGGCTTAGTCCAAAGAGGCCACATAAAAAAAATTCTGTCACAGGAGCATCTGTTATTAAAGTCTGAGATTTGCAGAGAACACTAACAGTATGAGTGTTTTTTTTCAAACATATACAAAGAGACATGTTTAGCTGCAAATTCCCCAGAATCATGTAAAGCATAACTTCATCGTTGAGGTTTTTTGTCTGAGCCACACTAGTCCTCCCCACACCTGAATTCCCATTCGTCTCTCCCTCTGTCCAAGTTAACCTGCTCTAAAAGTTCACTCCTAAATGCACAGATTAAAATTCAGTGTAACAAAGAGAGGCCACAGAGAAGAAATCCACGAGAAGTGACAGAATAGCCTGGAAAGCCAGCTGCCTCTTGAAAATCCCAGAACGGAGAAGAATTCTCTCAAGCTGAGGAATTCCTCATCTATGTCAATTTTTTCTGTCCCTCCAAAGTCCAAAGATTACATATCATCTTCAGAATGAGATATAAGGCTTAATTCTCCTGCTTGTTAAGGCACCTTCCAGACAACATAGTAGTCTGCGTGCAGAAGCACTAGCATCTTAAGAAGGAAGGATGACTCAGATCTGCAGATATCATTAAACAGTATCCAGCAAACAAGAAAAGTGAAGCAAAGTCTTCACATTATTGAAAAACTTTTTTTTTTTTTTCCTGGACTATTCTTGGTTGAATTCTTTGAATTTGTTTCTATCACCATCCAGTCTTTAGGAACATAGTTTTAATATTTGCAACAGTGCAGACATGCACAGTTCAGCAGTCAATAAAAACATTCGACTGACTGTTCTGGAGGCGTAACATCTCCAGCCACAAAATAGATAGTTAAAAAAAAAAAATCAAAGGGTGAAACTCCCGATTAATTTGCCAGAGAACATTAAACCTGTTCCAGCAGAAGATCCTCAAGCAGTGAGAACAAGACATTATTTCTGTTGCCAGTACTAGTTGGTCATTAGTTTCCCCTCAAAGATGAAAATGTAAAAACATGAATTTGTGCCAAATGTAACAATTCTACTTTGTGACCCAAAGCTTTAAGACCAAAGAAAATATCAGTTGATACCAACAATAAGATATGGCTGGCTTTGGCCATATTGAACACATACACTCAGACCCAAGTACTTTTACATCTAATAATGCTATTTGAGTCCTCTAAATTCAATATGCCTTCATGTGATTTAAATCAGTTTCTCAGAAAAATCTTTCTCTTTGCTTACCTCCCCCTTCCACCCTGCCATCCCATCCGTGTGTCCACTCCTGTCTCCCCCTGACATGTTTTAACATGTGATTCTAGTTTTATGGAGGAAGATGACTGAATAAAGCTAACACACATATTGTTGTGCTTAGCAAGACATCAAGCATCCCTTTGTTACAATAATACTATATGTATCTGACACATTTTTTTTTTACCCTAAAATACTCCATAAGTAGTTAATCCAATAAAATAATAGCGTAATACTGAAAGATTGAATCATTTCCAGAAGTTTCAACTATTTCATTGCCAATATCTTTCTGCTTTGGTTCATCAAAAGTATTGAGTAGCCTGCCAGAAACAGCTGCAAATTTGACAGGAAGGAGACACTCCAGGAAGACTGTTTCAAATCCCAAAAGGACGGAGTAAGCAGTTTCATTCTTCAATTATTTTCCTCTAGTTCTAAAACTAGTCTCTTCCTGGTTTTCAGAGAATTTTTCATAATGCCTTTCCTTCTCTAGAAGAAGTCAATGGCTTAGTCGATTTCCAATTTCAACACCCTTTACAGACATTGACTTTTTGAATAACAAAAGCTTATTTAAACCTCTGGCTATGATTTCTCAAACTAGTAAAACTGTGGTCAGCAGCCCACACCACAAAAATAGCTTTTCTGCTTCCTTACCCTCTAACCACTTGGTGATCACAAGTCTGACAACCCTGCTATCTTCTTTTGCCTTGCTGCTCTCAGAGAAACGTTGGGTCAGAAAGTTAAAAAACATAAGAATTTTCTTTTTTATCATCAGTCGTCATATACCTCTGGGATTTAAGGGACATTAGCTACAACCATACTTTCACTACAGAAAAAGGGAAAAGGCAAACGTCAGAAATAGATGAAGTGATAGAATAAAAGCCACTAAAGTGCTTTGATGACAAAGGTTATGCAAGCGTGAAGGAACACTCATGCACTTCTCATCAGTAGGGAGGAAGGAACTTTGAAGTACAATTTAATGGCCAAACAGAAGTCATGAACCGACTGAAAGTTTCAGCCTGGGCACGAAGTACAACAGTGACACAATGCTACCATATATCACTCCAGCCAATACTCATGGATAAAAGGAGAATCTGATAAAGCATCAGACCTTTTAAAACATGCAAATTTCATCCCTCACCCTCAGACAACTCTGACTGCATACTCTAGAACCTTTTTCTCCAGCAAAGGAAGGCTCTCCTCTGCAATTTACGGATTCATAAGCAAGAACAAATCTGACACTGAAAAGCAGACAATACATGCCATATTAGTAGAATCAGGAAAAAAACCAAAGGAATATTGTAAATATATCAAAAATTGATACCAGTATTTTTTAAAACCAGTTTTAATTAAGAAGGCATTCTTTATGCTGCTGTATCTCTCTAAAGACAAATCTAAAATGTGGAGAGCATACTGAAAAATTTAAAATAAAATTCAGTGTCTTACACTACGTATTTTTTCAAAATATTCAAAAGGAAAATCTTGTTTTTTAAAACCAAAATTACTCATGTCTGTTTTCTTTAGGATGTGACACTAGGCAACTGCTTGCTACCTACCATTTTCCTTCTGGGACAGTATATTCTCTGCTCCTGTATCATACACATCTAGCAATGCGTATAAAGCTCATACGATGGCTCTCCCTCCTCATGTGCAGCAAGAGCCTTTTTCCTGATCCAGATCTCCAGATGTGAAATGCAGGCAGAAGAAAACCCAAAGAAACCTCATACTCCCCAGACACATCCTTACCATGTCTCTCAGTTGCATCCCTGTATGATCCTGTCTGCCTGAGACCATACGGACTAGAGAAAGCCTCCAGAGTAACCCTAAAGCTGTCAGCAAGACTTGTTCCATCAGTCTCTAAACCACCACTTAAGCAGTAAGGTTTCAGAAACTACTAAAGAAATCTTTTCCCCCATTTAATGAACATGGGAAAATACCACATGGAAGCCACTAAATCAAACACATAATTTGCTTACTCAACAACAGCATGGCAATGAAAAGTTTTAAATACGTGTATATAAATATAAATGAGAGAAAAAGGACCTTTAAACCTTCCATAATGTTCAATCTCTGCTCCTGTTCTCCAGAACCTGATTTATAAAGTATTTAAATTTCCCACAACTAACCTTCCATAAAAAGGAAACCGATCATATAAAAACCAAACAGAACAAAAAACAAAGCAACTAAACCTCAAAACTAAAACAGGTTGTTAAGCTATTTTGGTCTCCCACTTTTTTTGTTTCCTTTATGGTTGCAGTAGATTTTTCTGTTATAGACAGGTCACGTTTCTAGAATTGGTTCCCTCAATAAAAATCACATTTATTCTTAACCAAAATTACATAAAAATCAAATGCAGATTAGATCAACTTCTCTCCCAAATTATACCATGAAATAATTTTGATGGATTTTTATAAATTTTTAAGTAATGTTTACTTCTGCAATGTAGCAATGGCTTATGACATTTCTTTGATCTACACTGAATTTTATCTATTTTTATTGTACTATAGAATGCACCTCATTCATATATTGACATCTTTTGATGTACTGAAGTCTTCATATATTTTTGTTATGCATCATACTTTTAAAAAATGGATAAACAAACATATGGAGAATATTTATATACTGTGTGCAGCAGATCACAGGTAAATTCAGTCAGTTGTTCATGAATAATAGAGAGCAGAATTCTGATTGAAAACAACTTTGCATGTGTCTGCAAGCATCTAAAACCAGCATTACTTATATCAGTAACCTGTGCTCTCAGATACAGTCTGTATTTAAATTCTCATATAGGTAGAGTCAGTCCCAACACACGCGACTTCACAGTTTTCCCTGCATATAAGATATACTTTTCTCCCTTCCTTCTGCTCAGCACAGGAAACGTGAAAAGGACCACATCCACTGGCATTTCCACTTCTTCTCTGAAAGAGGCAGGAAAAAAACCTTAGTGTCAGCTATAGGTCTTGGAGAATAGGAGCAACAGATAAGCAGGATTTCTTTCTTCCCTAGCAGAGTCCAAGTCTGTGCTCTCACACTGTGACATACACAGTTGTTCTTCACAGTGTACATACAGCCCCATTCTGTACAGAAGATAAATCTTGCCCAAAGATCAACAGTACTTCAAAGGGGAGCACTCCTTCACAGATCGCTGGACCTAGGCCAGAAAAATGTTCAGGTGAGCTTCTCACCTCACAAAGGAAGCGTCTGTTACAAAGAGTTTTGTTGGCAGAGGTGATTAAAAGCATCTCTGCCAATGCCTGCTCAGTTGAGTCACCAGGGAAACGAACCCTTGACGGATGCCATCATCTCAGAAACAAAACAGAGCTCTTGCATTGGACTTGAAGAAATGACAAAAATGGCAGCTTTCAAAGAAGTCTTAAACAAGTTGTCGTCAGCAGGGGTGTACAAATACCTGGAACGTGTGAGAAAATGGGGTACGCATCTTAGAAGTAGCACAAGGACAGGAAGCAGCCCTCTGAGAAAGCTTTTAAGATTCAAAGAGAAAAGGAAAGAACGTCAACAGTTTCAAGCAGCAAGAAAACTCAGGAGGCTGGACAGAACTGAAATAGTGGCAGATGTGTTTCCCCTTTCATGGCACACATCAGGGTAATGCAGAAAAAGAGAGACTTTCTAGTCTCCCAAAAGAGCATGCACACGTATCCACCAGAGAATGCACAAACTTTGAGAGTTTGTGCCTTAGTGGTGAAAAGATCAACACAGAACTATTAATAGATTATATTAGCATATGCACTTATACAAAATTCCATACGTCCCATATAGCATATTTACATGTGCTAAGAATAATTTAAAACACTGAAATCTTGAATCAAGCGCCATACTGAATTGTAATGCGGCTTTAATAACAGAGCTGTGAGCAAAGAGTTTTTTCATACCTTTATGTAGCATCTTTTAAAGTAAACAAAAAAAGAATAAAGTTTCACAGGTTTTATATCACTTTTATGACCTGACCTTCTTCTCAATTGTGTTATCAAAATCTGCTGCTTCTCCTCCCCTTTTTCTTGATTAAATTATTAGTTACCATGGAAACAAATATATTTCTGGTACAGACGCCAATTTGCGACATTGACATTAACGTGAAATATCTCCTCTTTCTGTAGATACGTAGGGGCAGCAGTGACCATGAAATGTACTTCATGTTATAAAGACTTCGTGGTGACAAAGAATATTAACTTCGGATAATGTTCAAAGCTGTGCAAATTATAAAATAAAATAATTTTTTTAAATTGGAATAGAAATGGGCTTGGATTCTATTGAGGAGGTGTTGTATCTCCCTCAATTTACAGTTATCTTAACAAACTAATCACTTTTGAAAAAGTAAATCACTACAAAGGAGGAATTGGGTGTCTCTTGGACCTCAAATGACAACAGAGTACATGTTTTTTTCATCTCAACAACTTCACAAAACCTGTCTGGCTGGTGAGAAGAAGTTGTCTATAACGCCACCTCAGGAGACTTTAAGTGAGTAATCACAGCTCTTTCATCAACTCCTCTCACTTGAAGATTTAAATGGCCCTCAGAAATACGGGGTGCAGAAGCACTCATGTCAACATTTACCCTCACAGGTATTCCTATGCAAATAAATGCATGCTACTAGATGTATGAGAGCTAGTCCCGTGAGTAAGAATGTGCAAGCCTACCCCTTAATTAGAACAGAGCTTCCTGTCATTTAAAAACTATTCCATATGCAGATCCAGCAAGAGATGTCTAAATGAAATCATTTATTCCTGCGATTATTCAACATGAAAAGGAATGTCAAAGTATGAAGCTATGACTGAAAACTGACATGGCTTTAAGGGTGTAAATACTACCCTGTATTTTCAGAATCATAACTGCATAAATACAGTACTTAGTTTACTTTTTCTGGCAGGGGAAGGAAAAGAGAGATAAAGATTGGGAAGGTATGAAAGAATATGGCAAAGAAGAAGATGACTCATGGTTTGGATTAATTCAAGCCTCACAATTTTGGGGAGTTTTCTCAGGTTTACCATTTCCATCTTCCAAATTCTTTATTTTACATTAGCTTGAATTATCAATTCATTTAGAATCTTTTCCTGTAACATATGTAAATGGATACACTGGGATAAGAGGAGCAGAAAGAAAGAAGTTGTTAACACGGAATTTTTTTAAAAGCACAAGTCCTACTGTTTCCTCAACATATTTCTTCAGAAGCTAAGAAAGTGAATTTCTCTAAAGAAACTAGAGACAGAGGAAATGCTGTGTATAACCCAAGAACAGGATAAATGTGTGTGTGGATTGGAGATCCCAAATAATTTATTTAGTTTTTTTAATAACACTTTGGTGAAGAGCTTAGTCGCTCAAAATCACACTTCGGTGTTGGCTTGTTTAAAGCGTAGGGAAGAATTAAATCTTTTTATTATTGCTACAGCAAGTTTCCCATGAATAAGTTCCTTTAAGTCCTATGTTTGTTCTGTCTCCTCTTGTAAATCCCAACATACCTGGAGCCCTCTGTCGCTGATACCCATAAGGTCATTAATGAAGAGGATAACGGATGACACACACTTCACTAAACCTCTTTTTTTCCCTCTTTGTTGCTATTGTTAATAGATAAATATCTACCTTCCCTTCTACTCTAGGCATTAAGTGTGCATTATGCAATTCCTCCAAATACTCCTACCTATCTACACCCTGCTTCACTGAATCTTGTTATAAAGGCCTTCCATGAAAAAGTAAGGTGACGATCACCCACACCTAGTTATCTCTGCCATTTCCTTTCTGAAAGAGACAGTATCATAAAATGGGTAAAGACCTATAAAGACAGCTCAAACCACCCCTGCATTTGAAAGAAGACACCTGGAAGCTGCATAAGGCAGAGTGGCAAGAATGTGCCAACCTGCCAACACAACAGTAAGAGAGAAACATTGATACATGGAAGATCAGTGTCTGGACTTCACCTTAACCAGCAGGAAGAAATCCTCTAGCAAAGATTGTCACATAAGAGTCAGGAAATGTACATAGTTTCCTTTACATGGTTTGATTAATTATCCAAAATGTGTGGCCTTTAGCAAATTAAAAGAAAACAGAAATTAAAATTAATTGTTTTACAAAAGTATTGGACACAGTAAAACCTTTGACTATCCAGACAAATCCATAATTAAACTTCCAAATTAAGACAGATTTTTGCAGCACTGTACATTATAATGGTTTTAACTCCTTCAGTAATCAACCAAGAATTAAGAAAGATTAAATGTGTGAGCTAATACATAGTAGCAACAACAGGCCTACGCACATGGCACATGATTGCAAAAATGCAAGCACTTAAATAATAGCAGCTCAATAAGTTTTTGTTCTTTAATGCAGTTACCAATGTTCAGCTGAAGCCCATTTTACTTGTACATATGATCCTCGCCCTGAAACTTGACCATCACATTTCAGCAGGGTGATTATTTCAGCTGCTCTCTCCATCATTTGCCTAGGTTCACAGTGTAGCTGCATTCAAATTGTAACCAGGGTGAACTTGTTAATGGGATAATAATATCACAAGTGACTACCTATCCATGCCCTGATGTCTACCTCAGACCTGCAACCTAACAGAGTAAGGTTTTTAGAGATGCTATGAAAATACCTTTAACTTTTCAGCAGAAACTGCCTTAGATGTTGTTAGAAGGGCATTTCAGAGTTTTTGCTTCCTTTTATAAGAAAAGGCAGCAGACACAATCACACTGTTAAGTGCAAATTGGCAGTTTAAGCACCCATGACGCTGCTGGATGTCAGTCATACTTGATAACTTTCAAGCTGATTGACCAATTATAAGCAATATGACAAAGGCAAGGCTTCACAGACCATTAAATTCTTGATTGGGGTGGGTGGGCAGGGAAGGGACAGGGAATTAGCAGAGCAATAGAGACATAATATCAAAATTACTGTGCCTTGCCACAGGGAAGGCTTCCATGTCGGCTCGATAGTTCTCTCTTCAACCAATCAACAATGAATTAACTGGAATTAATTAGGGTGTTTGTTACCTACTATTCAGCTAGAACATGGCAAGGTTTGAGAATGCTGTGGAAGAGGTAGCAATTGGAGGTGGGGGGAAATGCACAGGCCTGTTAACACTTCAGGAGAGCAAAGAAAATAAGGAATATGGTGCTAAGGTGTAAGAGACTAACGTAAAAACTGCAGGAAGCCCAAGTCCATTAGTTCTCCTTAGGCACAAATCAATTTTGTAATCATCTGCCCGCCAAGCACTCTGACAGCTATTTTCTTCTTGTAGAGAAAATCCTCTACAGAACCACATTAACAGCAGTATTTTCAAAACTAAGTTATGGGATAAAAATACCCTGATAAAAGATGTAGACATGTGCCATCATTATCTGTCACATGCCTATCTCATAGTTTTCAAATTCCATCACCTATCACTTAATACCATGCTCTGCTAATCATCATCAATCTGAGGGCAGCCAAGTTCAATGGGCAGCAAAATAATTTTTCCCTCAAGAATTAATGTAATAAAGAGAGGATATGTGCAAGGACTTACGAAACACATAAACTGGTACAAAAAGAGAGAGTGTATACAGTAAGAAGGACAGAAGGCAGGAGCAGAATTATCAGGCTCAGCAGTCAGAACAGATGCTGGTATTCCAAAACCTGAAAAGCCAGTTCACCTACAAGACTGAAGCCTGATCGCTCCTCCTTTTCCTTCCCCCTTGTCAATCAATTTGTGTTCCTCAGAGGAAGGCAATGATGACGACAATGAAGATATAACTATGTGGGAAGACACAGCAAGAACACTGATGTTAATGGATTAACATCTCATTGATGAAGTGGCTATTACGGAACAATGATTCATTCCAAAAGAGCCAGATTCTGCCTTGGCCCACTGGGGATGCCGTTCACAGGAGCCTGTGGATGAGTAGGGTGTTACAGAGGTTTTGCAGAGAATAGTCTCTGGAAGCTGGAGTCCCAAGAAAACACTGGTATGATAAGTGATGAAAGGATGATCAGATAACATAGACGCTGAGGAAGGTGGAACAATACTGAATGTGTTAATGCTGACGTTGCTGGAGAGAAGAGGCGCTGGCCAACAAATGATGCATCTGTGCTTGCTTATCCCTCAGCTCTTCTCTCTGTTCACTCGTAGCCAAACTGCTGCACTGTATGAAGGATACAGGACAGCCTTTCCAGTACGACTTTCCCCCAGAAAAAAAAGAACCCGCAGAGGAGACGGAAAGATGTGAACAGACCTCCCAGCACGTGCTTGGGCCTCTACATTGATGTATTCCTAAATACCTCTGTATATGGGGGCTTCTTTATATACCTCCTTTGCCACTTGCTCTTTAAAAATTCTCAGATATTCCACAACTTGAGTTTCCATTTCAGTGACGATATACCCAAAATGAAGTCACTTCCATGTTGGATTAAGCTAATTTATAAGGAGCTCAGTGGGGTAAATTTCCCTGGCAGAAATTCAGGTCAAGTTCAATTCCACCAAGAATGCTCAGTACTTGTGTATGAAATATTTATATGTGGATGAGGCTTATATTTTTACACAAAGAGAACTAGATGTAGGCAAATATCTATGATCTGCCATCTTAAGTGGAGGAATAATAATTCCATTTCCTTTTGGACTATAGTCTGTTTGACAGCTCAAGTCTGGAATCCACAACACTTTGACACTAAGCCAAACTGTCACTCTGACATTTCTGTGTCTGAGAAATCCTGAATCTCACAGGTAAACTGTGAAAGCTGGGAAGCAGGAATTGAAAGTGTGAGGCTCGTAACCTCAACAGTAGACAAACTCTGAAGAGTCACTTTGTATGACCTCTGCTTTCTTATCACTGGGGGCAGCATAAAACTGGGAAAACAGGAAAGAATAAAAATCCACAGAACTTTTTGCAGACAGAAGAAGCATATGTTCTACGCAGTAAAAAGAATTAGTCATATGTGGTAGACTACATGAGCCAGACATTATTTAAAGTGAAATATACCATTTAAATCTAGATAAAAGAAGCAAGAAATATATTTATGTTGTCATTTTATACACTGTTCAGCAGGCAAGAAGAAACATTTTACAAGTCTGAATTTTCTCAGCTGATTTTTATTTTGTACTGGTAGGGAAGGAGAATGTATAGGGGCTTTCTTAGGGTCAAAAGAAGAACTGAGACCTCCTGGCCTCTATAATTACAATTTATTGATTTAAGCGAGGTGTTTATATCCTGGAAGCACATATAATGCTGTTAACATTTACATAGCCAGATATATCTCATTAATATGAAACTCACACTCTCCATATTCCTCATTTCTCAAAAAGAAAGAAAAATCACCCTTCTACTTCAGTGTACACACTAGGAAAATTTTAGCACTTCAAAGGAGCTAACAAATGTGGCTCAAGAACACCTCAAGCCTAGAAGACAAATCACATGTCCTCTCAGAGCCCAAGTAAAGCGCAAGTTCCTCAGACAAAACAGAAGCACAAAAGCACATCTTATCTGTAGTGATTCTTTATCACCTCATTTATACAAAATCTTCTAGACACGAAATAGCTTCCACTAAGAAGAAAAGCTCAAGATATTTACTGGAAGCATTAAGGACCAGCACTTCAGGAGAGATATTTTTTCAAGTCAATTAATCCACTAAGAAAACACGTAAAGTTTGGGGGAAAATACAGCAAATCAGTGACCGGATTAAATGTTTCTTTTAAGCTATTTGTAAACATGATTTTATGTATCATATAAAACAAGGAAATATGACCACAGGCATTTCATGAAACACACCAGCATTTTGTACTGGTGTAGAAAACTTCACCTAAGAATATCCAGAGAATGTTCACAAAGAAAGGAAAAGGTTTATCATCCTTTCATCAAATCTAGATAAATTAGCATAAAACCACAAAGCAATCAAAGTCTTGCATGAGGACAGTGAAATAATTGGGAACAGATTTCTACCTTGAACTTATGATCTGCTGTTCTTAAAATAGGATTATTTTTCCTAAAAACTTTGACTAAAATTCTGAAACAACTATACCTGGTTTAAACAAACAAGGCAGTCTGATAGGAGTATATCCCTTCTTAAAGCTGTATTTTCTAGATTTGAATTAATCATTTCTTTTACTCCAAAAGGACAAGAGGCAACAAGCACAAAGACAGATGCAAAATTCTATAAGAACACAAGAAAATACTTTTCCTTTTTTTTTTTTCCCCTTCATGTAAGTATGGTCAAACGCTGGAATTAGTTTCCCAGAGATATATTCAAAATCCGACTGGGCACAGACATAGACAACATATTCTATCTGACCCCGCCTGAGCAGGGGACTTGGACTTAAAGATCTTAAAAGGTCTCTTCACAACTTCGTGACTTTCTGAAACTTGTGATGATGCAGACATCAGTGATCCATTTACCACCTCTGATATTTTGGGCCTTTGAGCAATATACGGTATATATGATTAATATGATATCATGACTACAAGCTGAATGCAGTTTCCTTAAAATTCCCAAGTGCCAAATCTTTCCAGTTGAATTCAGTTAAAAAAAGAAAAAGAAAACCACCTGTATCCCAAGCTGCACTCAGTTGTTCCAAGTACTTAATATTCTTCAACAGCATATGATTCTCAGTCTTCTGAAATGCACTCCAGATCTCAGACTTTTATCCCAAATTTGCAGAGAAATTTAGGGCCAATTTTGTAATCTTATTTTGCAAAGCACGTACATTTGCATAATCTTGTCCAAGTAATCTTCTACTTCCTACTAAAGATTTTGTATGCAGTGTTTGTACCCGAGTTGGCTTTTCCCAGTACTATCACTCGGCCTTGAATTTTAAAGCCAGTTTATTCATATAAGCAGTCTTACAATACACGTTCTGCAGGGGAGAGTTGTCAGGCATGGAGGAGTTGAGTAACAAGTTAAATCAGGAGTACAAATAGGAGCAGTAGAGCTACCTGCTTCAACAGTTTATATAATTGCATGATGGATGAGGAATAGAAGAGGTATATTTCCCTTAAGAAGCCACAGACGGTATCAGAAAAGACCAAAACCAGGACAACTAGTTCAGTTTCAGGATCCTCATGCCACTATCCCTCTGTCCTTCAGCAAAACCTAAAGATCATCTCTGAAGTAGAGGAAAAAATGCATAGAAAAGTTCCAAGCTCATTAAATTCTTGGCCAGAATGGACAGAAATACCTGTGGATGAGTACTACTGGAGGAAGAACTTGACCTGGTGACCTTACATGAGCAGACACATACTTTACCAATTCCCAGAGTTAGAATTTACAATGTGACCCAACCTGCTATTTCAGCAGCATCAACCAAGACCCTTGACTTGCAGACAAACGCATGGATCTTAATAGTCACAAGTTATCTCAGACAGTTCAACGTGTTTATGCTCAAATATGTAAAACAAAAATATGTAACTATGCTTGCAAGATCAGCATTGAAGTGACTATTTAATTTAAATTAAGTTCAAGAAGTTAAGGTCACAATGACGGTTAGCAAAACTTTGTTAATGCTTTCCAGAGCTGACTATAGTGTGAAGAGACTCTGCTAGGCTGCCAAGCTGTAGAGCCAGTTTGGATTATTAAGAGTTGATAAAGAGTCCTCTTTTTTTATTCCGGAAGTGTATGACAGGAACTGCCTTGCACCTTGTCACACTGCAGAGACTACTACTGCTGATAAAGTCGAAAAAACTGGTATTGAAACTGTTTCTAGACACACACATATACCATACACACAATCCACCGTCATACCTTCAAATCAAAAAGGTATTGTGAAAAGACTTGTGTATTAGTAGCCTCAAAATTTTAAGATTTGTGTGTTTTATTCACTGAAGAAAAAGGTAAAATAGAAACTGCTTGCATGCTATGCACTTTTCCACTTCGTTTGGAAATAGTACACCAATTTCTTTCCTAGCTCTCACGGAAGCAATGAAATAACATTCGGCACTGGATAGAACTGCGTGAATTGAGTAGAGTACATACATGATTATTACAAATAATCTTTGCAACTATTTCAGCTTATAACGGGTTATACACACATAACTAGTCCCGTGCTCTGAAACATGATGCCATACAGAAACACAAACACACACAATGGCTCAGAAAGTACACAGTTTGTTTCATCCTCTTATGTTCATTACAGCGCAATGTAACGGAGAGTTTTCTTTATTAAAACACAAAAATCTGATTCCAAGAAACCTGTAAACCAAGCTAGGTAACTTGAGTATAGCAGGATAGTTATGAGTTTCACTTCAGAACAGTCACCTAGCATCTCAAATGGATTTATTTTACCATGAGCTACTGATGTAAAACTTCAGTGAGACTATCCCGAGAACACCAATGCATTACTGAAAAAGTAACTTAGAAGCTGTGATCCACCTTTAGGCTGTGGAGCCTGTCTATAGCTGGACCTTACAGAAAGACCAGGCCCACATGGTCAGTGACTTAATCTTTGCAATTTGCCTAAAAACTTCCAAATAGGAGACAGACTCAAGAAAAACTTAAGTCTTCTATGGGCAAGTAACAGTAACTCTATATCATGCACCTCTGCCAAGATCAGCTGAAATGTAGGTAGCCCATTTATCTGGACTACAAGGCATTTAGCTGATTAGAAGCATACTGGATTCTCCCGTGTGCCCTATTTCATGAGTTTCCATCAGTACTGAGTAAGCTTCTAAATTAAGAAGTAATCTTAATGCTGCCTTTCAAGCTATTATTAGCATGCTAGATTTATTCCTACACAAAACCTTTCTTTATTTTTAATATACAGTTTAGTATATGTTGCTATGAAAAGCTTTTAAAGAATCCAATGAATCTTCTACAACAGACTATGCAACTTCTATCAGCTCATATTAAAACATGATTGTTGTAAGTACAAAGTGAATTAATACAGTAAAGTTCTGTGTACTGCATTAAGTTAAAGAATATTTGGCAGATGTGTATTTATAGCAGAATTACACAGACATATAAATTTGATGCACAATAAAATGTCTACACCATCAGTACATTGCTATTCTGTTGCATTTATGTAATGATTTGTAGTTTCTAAAAGTTGTTAGGCATTTTAAAAGCCGAAGTATGAATGGGATTACAATCTATCCTAAAATTTACTGCATTCAGTAAAGTGGCAGAGCACTCAGGCTTTGAAATCATGTACTGCAAAGGCTGTTTATTCCGCACATAAAGTCTTTCAGGATGTTGTACAGACAAAGATATAAGGGCTGCAGTGGAACAGACTGCTTAACGGCTCAAATATTAATTTATTAGCTTCAAAAGTTGTGTTCAGAGAGCATACAGAATGAAATAAAATAAATGAAGTATTGGTTAAAAAAAAAAAAAAAGAAAAGAATCTGGCATAACTAGTTGGCTGTTCTGCAGTTTAGAGTTTGAGTGAGTTATGTGAATGGAAGATCAATGTGAACAAATAAATTTATAAAGTAGATTTTTTAATATATATCATTAAGGCTATTTCATTTCTCTACACTTATATAGGTGAAAGAGGGTAAAACCAAGTAGAAAGCTTTAAGGAGAAGATTTGGAAGAAGAAAGCAGCTTTGTAAAAGATTATTTCCCCTCCATTAACCTGCCTAAATACCATGGATTGCCTCTCCTCCCCATATTTAATGATGATCAAGAAGCCATGCTCTTGCTTCCACCTACTGCTTATTCCATGTATTCCTTGAATCACGAGCAACAGAGTACAATCCTTGTCTTCACGCTGGTGCGTCTCCAAATATCCAAGAGTACAGGTCCTGAAAACCAAGTATCGTTTTCTAAAACAACTATAATCAAAGTCCTTTGAAAAGATAGCAGGGTTATATTTTATCTATGGAGATAGAAGCATCCATAAAGCTTTGTAATTACAACTTTTAACATTGTTCTAACATCCTAACAGCTGGGAAACTTTTGTTGTTGGGTTTTGTTTTGGTTTTGCACAGGTTACATAAAAGGCTTGGAGATTAACTGCAAGGTAACGGTACAAAATAGCAACCCTAACATCCTTTTAATTAGGTAAACACTTGAAGTACTGTGTGTTACAGGTAGACATGTTTCCAATAGCTCCTTCTATCCTGAAAACTCCTATAGCAAGTGACCTTACATATGGTATCATTTCTATGTAGGTGTTCTGCATTTGAAGCTGCAAGGTGAGAGAAGAGGAGGAGGAAGTAGAGGTGCGACCTGTCTCATCTTAACTCCAGTTACAAAGAAACCTGATCACAGAAGCCTTCAGCAAGCAGCTCTCATTTCTTAGAGACTAAAGAGCAAAAGCAGAGGCAAGGGACTTGCCCAAAGGAACAGAACTCTAGATCTAGAGTGGCCTAACCTAAAACTCAAGTCTTTTATTTTAGCCACAAGAACATTTTTCTCTCTGAAAATTAATGGTGATTAGTTCTAAATGAAGCATAGTCTTCGCTGGGTGATTTTCCATACCCTGCAGCTATGAACACTAATGAGACAGCCAATTGATATTAAGAATGCTGTTGGCTTCTCTAATATGGGCATCTGCGTGTCAGGAGCCAAACTGATGGGCCAAATCATATTATGTATTGCACTGAGAAAACCAAAAGAAATCTTTGTGCAGACAAATGTCTGGTTCGAATCTGTGATCTGGCCCGTAAACATCTTTAGACCACCCAAAATTTAAGTAATAAAATTTTAGTGCTTTGCAATGGCAACACCTTAATCCTTTAATAAAAAGCTACTTCACAACATGAGTTTTATCTTGGAGATGTAGTTCCAGTTTAATGAAATAAGTCCATAATATATCTAATGTGTAACTGAACTAACAAGCCTGCATATTCAGAGGCAGCGGCTGCATAAGTGAAGACCCTTAGTAATCCATTACCTCTGATGATGGTTTGGTTTTTGCTGTTTTTTGTTTTTTTTTTTTTCTTTAGAAAAAAAGGAGCTCATACCTCTAACAGTAATTCCTATGCAGTTGATACCTTCTGGGCCAAGGGAAGATTGTACAGCATCTGTTGCTTCTGTGCATACACTAAAGAAAGTGCAGGAAATGAAGAGTAGAAAAATTGCAGGTATAAAGTCGCTGTGGGAGTAGGCACTGGGACTATCTCCAGAATTGAGACGAAAATGTCTTACATTATGTGGACTGAGATTCCTGTACTGGACATGTCAACTACAGGAATTTTTTTGGCAAGTATGTTATATTGCAAAGTACANATTCACCATATCAGGGCACTGACAATTTTCATTTTCTTGCGGGAAACTGAGCCAAGTTACAGTATCAAGAAACAGTCTGTTCAGTCACAGAATAGTTCTATATGGCAAAGCATCAGAGGTAAAAAGACAGGAAATCTTTTTCCTGCTAGAGAGATTTTTTTTTTTCAGCAACAGAAGACCAGCTCCCAATGCTTAAAAGAAATGAACTACAAGCAGAAGACTGCAAGAGAAGTGCCATCAAAAGCCAGTTTGATGGGAGAAGCTTCTTGTTTCTTACCAATATGCAGCTACACTCCAGACAAAAGCAACGCAGATGCTCAGAGCAATCATATTCATGGAAATTTGTCTAAAAGTAATAATGACTTGCCAGCATACTGTTCCTTCTTAGAAGTATATGGAAGCCATGAAAATGTCTGTCTAGATACAACATAGGAGGTAAATATGAAAATATGAAAATATAAAACCAGTCTGTACCAAACACATGCTATGTGCAATGGTAAGGACTAACTGACTCCTGTGGATATCCTGTATAAATTAATAAGCATAATAGTCATGGAACCTTCTGCAACAAACAAGCACTAATGAATGGCATGAGGAATATTGTACCAAAATTGACAAATCAGATATCTTCATTTAGTATTTAAAAACTCCTATAAAAAACAAAGCAAAGTCTATGATGTTCCTCTTTCAAAATTATATCAAGTTATTATCCTGGTTTATGAAGGGTAAGGAAATTTAGTAAGGATTCAAAAGTTCGAGATTTTCCAGCTACGGTATCAAGAAATCCAAATAAAAAATATTTTTCTAACAAGCTTTCTGGATGATCTGCACAGAAAACTTGTGTGAAAACTGCATGTTTTAGTTGTCTAGATCATTTCAAGATACATGCCAACTTTTCCTTGTAACAACAAAAAAGAAATCTGGTGAATATGGTTTCCTTAGCAACTAGTGAAATATTATCTATGTGATTCATATTAACATTATTTACAGTACCCTATAACTAAGAGATATTAATTCACAAAGAGCACACACCTTCCTCATTACACAACTGGTTTAGCTTTGAAATTTCAGTGATGCTTTTAATTTCAGCTCTAACATTTGCATTTAGTTCTTTCCTGCAAAAACGATATCCTGCCATTTTGTGCTAAATTTAATCTGCTTTTTGTTTCTGAGTACAGTTCTTTTTCACGATGACTATCAACACAGTTCAAGGGCATGTTTGATATGAATGAATCTCCCTTTTCCATTCTGAACATGCTCAGCAATGAAGTGTGTTGCCCTCATTCCACTGAAAGCATAGGTAATTTCAGGTGGACATCTGTTTGTGAGATTTCTTGACAAACTAATCTTAGTAACACAAAAATCCTTCTCACCCCAAGGTATGGTCCCCAAGGGATTATGAGGTATTACCTCTGCTGTGCATTTGCAAATGTGAGCATCCAGTTCAGTGGGAGAAACTTTTCACCAGTATCCTTTTGATATTAGAGACGTTAAGAAGCAGTAATGACTTACCACCGTTTATAACTGAGGCCATCCAGAAGAGTCTTAAGTTTCCCGTTTGTGGTTTTAGACATCTATCACACAATTGCCTCAGTATTGAAAATAATGAATTTCATTCCCTACAGAAGTTATTTACAGTAGTGAAGAAAGCAGGCTTCTGAATTTCCACAAACATGCAAAGAAAAAATATATATTAAAACCAATACTTAGGGTGAAGCACCACTAGTACATTACATATTGTTATGCAATATTAACAGCTGCTTATAACTGTATATTTAGAGTGAGAAATGAAATTTCACTTAAAATAAACAAGTAATTCCTCCACCTAACAACCAGAATATTAGATCAAGCAATGTTTCTATCACTTCAAATGCCCTATTTTTAATGTACCAGAGCCAGCACAGAGATATTTCTGCTTGACTTCTGGCCATTTCAGAAATGGATATGCAGGAAAACATGTGAAGGAAGAACTGAAGAAATCTTTTCCTGATTTCCAAAATTAAAAGATGCACTGACATCTGGAGGAGAGTTCAAGTGTTGAAATGAAGTTTTCAATTTTCCAAACGCTTCTGCCTATCGCTTTCTACTGTACACAGAATGTTTGAATGAAATGTAAAAATACAGTTTAAGCAGCACAAGCCTACAATGATTATATACATTATTACAAACTGCATAGACATCACAAGTAAAGATCAGCATACTGATTCCATCACTTATCAACTGATATATAAACACTGAACATCAAAGTGTGGAAAAACATTATGTTAATCATGTCTTCTTATTGAACAGTTGAAATCAGAATCTAGATGACGCTAAGATCTACAACCCATACATAAAGACCAATTAACCAAAGCTTGAACTAATACACTGTGAGATTCTCCTACCAAGGGTCATTTCAGATGCATATAGGGTTTTGTAAGTAGGAGGATAAACTGAAGAAATTTTAAATAATAACATATCTCTTCAAGCATCTTTTACATGAAAAGTGCTGTTTTCTTGATGATTAACTTTTTATTTATAACCGATACAAGATACTTGTTTGATTACATCTGCTGCTTAGCTTCTCTTCACTATTGATGATAAAAAATTGCCCTCTTCTGTGCACTTTGAAAATACGAGCTTAAAGAGACAGGAGGAGATTAAAATGTTCAACAGCAGATACGTAGGCGTTTGCTGAAACTGGGCCAAGATATACGAGTTTTCTGATCAAAGAGCAAAAAACTGAGTTTGGGGGGAAAGAACTGTTGTTAATGAGACTAACAAAAAGTGACACATACTAGGAAGAATCAATAGCCCAGGGCACTAGCTTATCAGACCCAGAACAACTTGAGTGAAAATCAGCTCCCCTTTACAAAGGCTTTATTCCAATTGCATGTGAAGAACATTCACTTTAGCTGCTCTCCAGATCAGCGGCAGGAAACCAAATAAGTTTATTCTTACAAATAAGCAAATGAGAAACCAGCTATCCTCTACTTCATGTACCAGCTGGATGTCTGTTCTAACCACAACACACTACATTCAACAAACACCACAGCTTTTCTGGTAGAAAACTCCAGGTCAAGAATGCCCAGTGGGGCTTGCCTCACAGGCAAAGCAAGAGCTCACAGAGGCATCCTTAGGACTAACTCATTCCTCTCACTAAAGAGCAGCACTGGAGACAGTCAAGTCAGATTTCCTCATGCATCCACTCTTCAAAATCTATTAATTACTTTCTCCTTTAACTCTGTTCAAAAGAAAGAGCCAAAATAATCTTCACTTTCACAGTAGCTTTTTAAATAACAGTCATATGACACAAGAATCCAAGTCCCATGTTTTCAACAACTCTTTAAAATACTTGGTATCTCAAAGTAGATGGAGTTCTCAGTGGTTTCGACCAGTTTCAAAGTCACTGGAAATTAAATGGTTAAGCACTTCTTAAAGAAAAACAAACAAATCAAAGATAAAACATGAAGAAGAAACATTGCTTGATGTCTCTACTATTTAGATCTAAATGACATTATGAAGTAGAGTCCAAGTTTCTCTGATTTTATGGAATCTATCTTAATAACAGCTTCTACCTATATACTTTTACACACAGTCTTTTTCTACAGTGTATCCCCTTCCCCCCACAGAAATGCTGATTTCACACCTGATGTATTCCATTTATAATAATTCAGTAAAAAAACTAGAGAAGAGTTTGTTTAGGTCCTGTTCCCATTAGGTTCCCTTCA
>VZZY01003134.1:0-59325 GCA_013400335.1 Eurystomus gularis
CCTGGCCAACCCAGGACAGAGACAAATTTTAAAGATTTGTAGAACTGAAATGAGTGCGAGGAACAACTGAGAGAGATTTAAATGCAATTTACAGATGACACTAAGACACTATCTATTGTTCAGTTCTTACACATTATCCTGAACTATGTAGAACTGTCCATTTATCTAGAAAGGATGCTGGATTAGATGGACAACAGGCATGAGCTTGTATGCTGAATATTGTGTTGAATTCACCCTTTTCTCAGGCTATGTTCTTTTGTTTCAAAAAACAGTGGAAACGAGTAATGTAAGAACTTATTTTTTAAAAAGGAAAATATTGCCATGTTTTATATCTGGGACATCAAAAAAAGGTGACATGGGAATTCTTGGAAGAACTTGCACAGTTCTTTAGGGAAGGGAAAAATAAGGGAAGATTCAGTGTGCTAGGAACTTTTGGCAAGTCCTTCAAACATAAATTGAAAAAAATGACAATTTGAATTCACTAGCATGTTGATTACCCACAGGGATTTCATCAAGCATTTTGGGGCTTGTCTAATGCTGCTCTAGATAATTAATTTTCCCTAGATTTATATACACTATGTCAAGCACATATATGAGGTCTATTAATAGCTGACACAGTAATAGAGTTGCAAAAAATAATGAAGTAATAACAGTAACAAAACATAATTTGTTATTTTTCGTTTCAAAATCCATGTAGTTGGGTCCCGGGTCTTTTCTTACTGAAGAAATTTAATCTGGTTGGTAATGAACGGCAATAGCACCTCTAAGCCAAATGCCACAAATGTTTCTTAACTTACCGCATTCTGCCACACCGTTTGTTCTGGATCCTGTTACCTCATTACCGTATCTATCAACACACCAGCACTGCCCTACGCTTCCATGGCACTGACTTGGTTTGTAATACCCGTCTTCATCACATAAGGGGATGTACTGCCCTGTGATACATAAATATCAGATAAGAATATTAAAAATCGTCTCTTGGCCAAGGTAACAATTTTAGCAGAAAGTAAATACCTTTCGCTGTTTCCTCATTCCAGACTCTACACTGACTGGTTTACTATTACTAAATGCAGTTAAGCACAAAGTGACTGAATATATCAAATGTGGGAGGGAAAATAACATATATCAGTCTTGGATTGATTTCAAGAAATTAAGTGACCAATCTTCCTTTAAATTTGCCGTTGATCCTGTGATACATATTCCTTACTCCCTGAATGTCTCAGTCAAGATCTCCATTGCATTCTGGGGAAAAGGCTTAAACGTAGCACCCAGCTCTGAAAGGGATGTTCTATAATCTGTGGTGTACAAACAAAGGTGAATAATAAGGGCCAGGCTTCCTAGACTAACAAACTTACCTGTGCAAGGCTTAGGAGCTATATTTATTTAATATATAGTTTACAATCCGTTTAGTTACCCCCTATTTCATTACCCTACCACAGAAGACAAATGCAGCATAACACACCAATTTTGTCAATAACAAATGTAAAAAAAGAATGTTAAATTTGCATTTATATGCAAAATACCTAGGTAAATTAGGCTCTAAGCCAAAAGGGTTCCCCACAAAGAGCACAAGAGACACAATCAGAGACTTATTTTGTGAGGCAGTGACTTGCCCAAGGCAGAATAATCCACTCTTTTTTCATTTGGAACAGAGAATTTTTGAAAGAAACAAAATGTGGACAAATCACAATGAACAATACATTCACATGAAAGCATTCTGAAGTTGTTAGAAACCTTCCCTAGCAGAAATACAGCTTTGACTACTTTGGGCCAAGCCTTTTATTGAAGCTTTCATGCAGTGGCTAACGGTGAAATGAAGACTTTACATTTCAGTAATATTGATACAACGTAAACTGATTCACAACAAAGATTTCAATTACTTAAAGAATATTATAGGCAAAGGATCAGCAGAGATACCAATTTAGGAGTGCCTTACACTGTCCCCTCTATAACTGTAAAAATGTACCTTCTATTAGGGTAATAAACCAGATATAATATCTTTTCGTAGGTAAGGTAATAAAACTAAGTTTAATAGCTTTCAAAAATTTCATAAATTTTGTTGCTGGAATTTACTGCGGTCTATCTTTGTTGGATTAATATTGATTTTATGTTGCTGTTTCACTAGGGTTATTTATGTAAGCAATAAAACCTTCAAAAGAATGATCTATGGCTCACCTAGGAGCTTCTTTCCTCCTTGCTGCTTCTGAATGTTGCTGAGTTCTGTCTGGCAAGGTGGGTCTAAAATGACAGGAAAAATGTTAAACAGATTACACTGTATCTAGGAAAGAAAGCATATGACTAAATTTTCAGTTTGGTACGTTTTAAGGTCACTTTAACTACCGATCTTAAGGAACACACACATCCTCCATTATTAGTCATGTCCTAAGCTCTGAAATAAAGGAATTAGTGCACCTTGCTACAGCTTCAGAATTATGAATTAGAACATCATCACGGATTTTTGCAGAAGGCCACTCCCAGTTAACCCAGCTGTAAATGAATGTCTAGTCACTAGTCTGGAAGATTGAGGAATCCTCCACTCTATTTTATCAGCCTACAGAAATCATAGTGTAACTGTGAAGCTTGCCTTGTGTATTGCTTAGAAACAGGATGGCTCTTTTAATTCTTTCCCTTTTGTCCTTGTTAGAAGTCACGTTTGGATTCTGTAGTTCATGTACTACACTAGAAAAATAAGATTTTTCTCCACCAAAGTCCGCAAGATTGTGATTCTATTGTAACAATTTAAGAAGGATTCCCATGGTGACAAAGGCCCTTGGTACAGCACACTAAGTTAAAAACAGTGGCCAAACTTTAGATGGTTCGAAAAGGCAGAACAGGTATTAAAATTGAATTTTCCATTCTTCAGAGTTATAGCTTACTCCAGTTGTGAATAATTTCTTTTAATACTGTCTATAAAAGCAAGTCACAGTATGTCCTATGAATGGGAAAGAAAGATGTGAATGTGTATATGTTACTGTTGAATAAGTGAAAGAATCGAACAGCCAAGTACTAACCACTGAACACTGATACTGCGTGCTACATTAGACCATTATTACAAAGGTGTTTCTCAGTCTGAATCAGCCGTAGTATTACTGAGTTCACTCGTGTCTTTAGCTTATACTGTTCCCAGACAATACTCTGATAATATCTCAGTACAGTCTCAAATTCTATGAATATGAAATACATTTTCCATTTTAGCAGACTCTGATTATTTAGAATATACCTCTGCCATGCAATTAACTCAAGGCTCCCTTCTGAAATGTAGAGAAACTACTTTTTTTTCCATGCAAACAGGAAAAAAAAAAATCTTCTGAGTGAGTTTAAAGATGAGCAAGACTGATCTAGCTTATTGACGAAGCACACCCTTAGACCAGAATCCAGTCACTATGCAGGGCAATGGGCAGGCAAAAATCACTTGCGTGGTGGTAGTCCAAAGCAGCCTTTCCTGAATTATCCCTAAAAGAAAACAAGAGTCCTCATCCTTTTAACTAGCTGAGAGCAGCACAATACGCACAAAGGCGTGCAGGAATGGCAAGAATACATTGTAACACATGGAGATGCCTTTCTTGTTGAAATGCTCAAACTCTGGTGACAAATGCCGAGATGAACTGGGGATCAAAAATATATTTCTGGTGAACACAGAGCCTCTCGGCTGGCATAGCCTAGGCTTACACTAATAAGCCTTAGTATTATTCATGAGCTCTTATCTAAGAGAGTAAATAGAAACTGGAAGACAGTAATAACCTCCTACTGACAGCAGGCTGTTAATTTCTCTTGGCTTTACAATTTAAATGCTATTTACATATCCCATACATTTAAAGAAGCTTATTAACGTTTAGAGTGGCCTCGACTCCACCGGGCCAGGTTTTCACACTAAATCTATAATGAATCTTTTTAGAGTGAAGGCTCCACTTTTAAAATACTGTCCACAGGAGTCTTAGTGCCAGAACAAATTTTCAAGAGATGTCTTTACAGACAACCACTTTTCTGTGTGTGTTCTTAAAAACCACTGAGACTTAACATCATTGGGTGGGTATTATATTTTAAGTATTTAGTCTCTGAGTATTTGCTGAGGCTATATGAAGTTTTAAATTTATTGTTTTAAGAATTGCTTTGATGATGAACATTCACACTATTCCAGAGATGTTAATTACCTTTCAGAAATAAAGATTCTGTCTTTCCTGATATTTAAAGAGTTAAGCTCTTAAATATACAACATTCTGAGGATCAATTAATTATTTCTTAAACCAAGGTTCCAATTAACCGGTAATCTAAAAAATTATAGTCATCTATGCGCACAAGTACCACAGGTTAGAAGGATCTAGGATTGTGGTGGACTTGGCAGTTTTAGGTTAATGGTTAGACTCAATGATCTGAACGATCCTTTCCAACCTAAATGATTCTATTTTGTTTCAAAGAAGATGGAAAATATGCTGAAGGAGAAGAACTAGTCAAATAAGAAAAATACATTTTCTTGTATGGAAAAAATCCTAAACTAGAAACACAGAGTTGCATACATGAGCAACACATGTGGAAATGTAAAAATGATGGACTATGTCCAAAGGAAAAAAAAATATCTTAATTTACAGCTATAAATCTTTGGTGGTATAATTACAGAAAGGAATATCACTAACCAAAAGGTAACAAGGCAATATGAGAAAGTTACTTACCCAAAATTCTCTTCTTCTCAGAAGCTAGGTCTTCAAGATTCACACTTAAGCTTTGCTTCTCAGGATAAAAGCAGCAAAAACTCTTAACAATACTAAATCACTCTGGTGCTTAAAACTGTCAAAGAGAATGGCAGGCTAGAAGTTCAACCAATTCCTTTTGGTCCACAGCATATCCTTTTTCCTCTCTCCCCAAATCATAATCCTTCCCTCTATTTTCCAGTTAGTTCCTGAGTTTGGAAAAGCTTTCTTTTAGATTTCTGAACTTAACTTAAATTAAAAAAGCAGTGCCGCTGTGCAGGAGTCTTGAGCCAAGGAGAAAAAATTGCTTTATAAAAATCAATGTGATGCCTTCCTTTGAAATAGAAAAGAACCTCACATCAGCCTTTCTGACAATCTGAATACAAATAAAAGACCTAATCATCTTCATCCTTAATCTACTTCCACAGATTTGGCAGGAATTGTCTTTCTGACAGTATCACTGCATTGTTATGAGTGATTCGAGAACCACTTAACAGCAGCCATCCACAGCTCTTCAGTGCTCGAAGTACTGATGTACACCAGAGTATTCCATGTTACTGGCCCTTGAGACATCAATATTCAGTTGTGTCAAGAGGTGCTGCAAGGCTAGTACGCTTTGATTTACCAAAAAGAGGCATATGAACAGAACAATGGGAGTAAAACCAGTAGATTTGATAAAGAATGTCCAGCGTTTTAAACAGACATCTCAAGGAGGTGCTACCCACATGGTGAGCCTCCAGCTTTCACAGATTCTCCATCTTATTCAAAGACAAAACCATCTATCAAGTAGATAATATTTGGCAGAACCCCTAGCTTCTGGCACATGGCCCACTACAGATTAGACTGCTATGTTGTGCCTTGCCTGTGCTTAAGGTCAAGTATTATAATTGTTGTTGGATAATAGAGGCTTGAACTTTAGGGATCTGAAGCATCAATACTGCACATCAAGAAACCTTTCTAGGGACCTCAATTATGTGTTAAGGCATGTTACACCTTCCTTTAGAGCCATCTATAAACGTATCAGAAGTCCTGCAAATTGACAAGACTGATGTAACAAACATGAGCCATGATAATTATCATTATTCTGTAAGACCAACTAGTTTTAACATCATAAATATATCTTCCAGCCTTAACAGATAGAAGAACCTGTGAGAAAAAGCACCTAGAGAAGTGCTGAACTAATGGATCCATGCAGAGGCCTGCAGTAAAGAAATACTTATGTGCTAAGCGTTATTATTCCCAGCAAAACTGGGTACTCTCCTACTCTGAAGCAGTGATGCAACAAAAACAAGGCTGTAATAATGATGAAGTACGGGCAGAAAGAAATTCAACCTATAAAAAGGCCAATACTGCAAGCGTCTCAGCATTTAGATAAGTACTGAAGTGTTAAGCTAGTGTCAAACAACTAAGAAAAGTTCTGAAGATGGGCACTGAAGCATTTGCATGAATTGTAGTTGAAACTTGAGGGCAGTAATGACCTAAGAGTACAGGAAGACCTGCAAAGAGCACTTGCAAAGTACAGATTTTGAGTACTGCAGAAATGCATCATAGTGCATCTCAGAAACACTAAACTACACTTAAAGCAGAACCAGGCCAAGAAAAAATGCAATATGCACCACTGAGCTGTACATAAGTGTTTAAGCATTAGTCAGAGTGTGACAGCTACTACTGGAAGATCTTTTTCTGAGCAAGAAAGATCTGACTTAAGTACTCACAAGTTGTGAGTAACGTGCAGTAATGGGTCTAGTGTACTGTAATGTATCATGACAGACCTCAAGCAGAAAGAAAGAATGAAGAGTTGCAAGTACTTGTCTGATCCTGACAGTCCTGAACTGTGAAGCTAAGATCAAAGCGCAAGAGGGTTTCTCAGATAATGGCTCAAGTAAATACTATGTATTTTAAAAAAAGAACAATGGAATTTCTATCCCAGTATGATACATATTTTTGACTAAATTTTTTATTCACTTTGAACATTGTTAATCTACAGCACTGCTGTAAAACTGTAGATCTGGCCAGAAAGCACCTACTAAGCTTAATAAATACAGAGAGCTGTCTACATGGCTTGAAGCCTTCTGTTAGTATCAACTTATTTTAGTAAACATCAGAAAGAAGCCACTGAATTTCTCTACTTAGCCATCTCTTTGCTATTAACAGGAAAAGTCTTGTTAAGGTCTTATTTAGGTTGTTCAATCAAGTAAAACGTAACCAAGCATGAACATACTACAAGGTTTAACATAGCAGTGTAAATTATGAAGAGAGAATTCAGTGGGTCACTAATACACTAGGGAGTTAGGAGTCAGACAGTTGCGCATGAGCTAATAAGATGTGACAAAAGAAGACTACAAACTGAGCAAATGTTCTAGACAAACGTATTTATGGGCTACAGAATGCAAAACTACTGTGGAATTCCTTCCTTAACGCCCTGCTTCTGCTGCACACACATTATATGAAACTGACAGAACAGTCAATTGGTAGAAGAATCTTGAAACATACTAGGACACATGTTACATACTGTAGTTTCTCTGACAATTGAAAATAATTATGCTGCCCTCCAAAGAGTAGAGGTGTTTATATATTAAGCTGAAATGATTGTGGTGGGATTTTTTTTTACTTGAAAGACAATCAAACAAAATATGTTCTGTTTTTTGCTTTCAGAACTACTTTACTTCTGGAACGGGTTATTTTTCATTTACTAATTTTGTTAGCATTACATACATGCTTATAAAAATACAAGCTAAAATAGTGTTCTACTATAAAACAAATAAAGTGTTTTAAAAGATTATATGTTAACTTTAAACTATAAAGTTACTAAAGAAAAGACATCTGCTATTTAGTATGTATCTACAGAAGTACAGCTTTATTTTTGTTCAGATTTACAACTGGCAGATGTGGCATGACAAAAATGTTTATTTCCACAAAAATCAGAGTCAAACCATAGATGCTGAGTATTAATGAAAATTTACCACTAGATTTTTAAGGGTACAAATGAGATTTAAAACCTGATTTTAAAATTTTCAAAAAGGCTGAACTGACTTTGCAAACTTTCCACCAAATCAGTGTTATCTTTTCTACTGCATTAAAAATTTGGACCCTGGTCGCTATTTATCCCTTTGAAAATCTCCCTCGTGTTGGCAAGAAAAAGGAAGTAGCAATTCTGTCCAGTCTTGGCCAATATTTAATGAGCAAATTCTTTGACTGGTTACAACTAGTTTGATTTATACAATGTCTCACCTAGAACTAAAATTGTTATATGATCCTCAAGAAAATAATGCTTATAGGCTGTGTTTATTTGTTTAACCGAATCACATCAGGACATTAAGAAGAGATTTGTCTAGGCAGTAAAAATCAATTTGTTTTGGGTCCAAATGACTGAAAATATGTTCTCCATAATGTTAATTCAGTTATTTTAATAGGCTCACAGAATAGAACATTAAGATGCTCTACTTTAGCAATAAAAAAGTTTATTTTATAATGTAGGCAAAGTAGATTGGGAAATAATTTAAGTAATTTTGTTCTTTATTTTGGTCTCTTGACTCTGCATACTTACTGGAAGTGTGTATGAGAAACAGTACTGCTGTAAATGCATTAGCTGCTGTTTGGCACTGTATTTAGAATCCTTGAATTTCTAGCAAGCCTTTCCATTTAGCTTGTGTTCTTTGTTAGGGTGGTTTGGCTTTTTCTTTTTTTTTTTTTTTACTCCATTTTAAGTATTCACAATACGTCTAAAACCTTAACATACATTAATGGTACAGCATTTAAGAGCTCGTAGATCATAGTAATCTTCTTAATATGTTAAAAAAGATAAAGTACTACAAAAAGGTCAGTCATATACATATGTAGGTTGCTCTCATCTTTTACCTTGCTGTCTCTGGAAGCAGTAGCACCACTCATTGTTAGATATCAAACTGTCCTTGTATGTGTCACAAGAATTGAAGAATGCCCTGGTGCATGGCTCATTCTTGTCAAGGTAAATGCTTCCAAGTTCTGACTGGTCCAACAACAGGTCATAGTTTGTATCAAGCCTGTTAAACATCCAGCCAAGGGAGTCTTTGCAAATCGGCAAAATGCTGGTATCAAATCCTAAGAGGCAAAAAAAAAAAAAAAAAAAATCATATATCAGGAAAGGTACAGCAGCTGCTGAGCGCGGTTACCAGAAAAGAATAATGCATCATGGAAATTGCTCCAGTGGTACATGGATACAGTACATAAACAGTATGTTACTGAAATAGTACTAATAAATTATATGCCAGCTTCATTAAAAAAAAAATCATTAAATTTACCTGCTAAAAAAATTAATCCCACCATCAGTCTCAAAGCATTTAGAAATATGAGTTTTCTCATGAAACACTACACCTATAGCACACATATTATGTACAGTAACAAATGAGGAATAGTGATTTCTAGAAAACAATGCTGTTGAGGAATTTCAGTGATATGATAAATTGGGAGAGCGAAGTTTAAGTGGTTTGCAATGTTTACAGAACTAAGAGGGCAATAAATTCCAGGTAACTTGATGGAGTCCCTTTTTTTCTTCCTATAACATCTGTTCAATTCTGTGAAAATGGAACATGATACTCAGCCTCAGCAATGCCTTGAAAGTTGCAATATTTTATCTTTACCTGATACACTTTACATCTCGGAGGAGGCCATTGAATAGATGACTGCTAATAGCAGCCGGCTGCCAGCATCAGACCTACTAATAAAGCTTGCATCTTCCTATACTGTTGCCTGGAAAAAGAGCCATCAGGAACAGGATGAGTTAATCCTGTAGCCAGAGCTCAAACCTCAGACCTCGTGTTTGTTTTTCCTGCCTCAACTGTAAAGTTCATGCAGACTTGCATGGGACGTGGATGGGAAATTCAGAAAGCACCAGTCCTCTTGCCTGTGTAGAAGATGTGAGTTGCATTTGAAACATAGCCACGTTTTTTTCCTGCTCGTGTGCTACATACGGGTTGTACCACAGGCTTATGGTACATGTGGCCAGTATACACCCTAATACAGAACAAGATTTAGTGCTACTAAATACTGCTTTTCTAAAAACTTTAAAGCTAAAACTGAGCACTGAAAAATGAAATTGGTTAATGTGGCTACAAGAAAGTTGACATGAGAGCACACAGGAACTTCCAGTTTCTACTGCTGTTAGAAGTCAAGCCTGTCTGCCTCCCCTAGTTTTTATGAAAAAAAAAAAGAGATCTGAAAAATGTTTCTATACTGCTAAAACAGGTCAACTTGGGTAAATCAATAATCAGATTTAGAAATCGGTAGATTTTCCTTCAGATAGATATGTATGTGCAAATGCCCCTGCTATGGTAGAACAACCATTTCAGAAAGAAAAGAAGAAAACTGATAGCACGAAACCTCTCTCTGGAAGTCCAACAACCACATAAACACCCCTTCCCCATATATCCTAAATTAACTATGACTTTTTACCAGGGCAGTCTCACTTTTTCTTGCTCCCTGTTGATCTGTGGCATTCATTATTATTTCTGCCTGGCAGAAAGAAGAGAGAAAAAAACCAAAGCAAGTAATTTGATCTTTATTATATTTTTTACACGTTTAATGTAATTTAAAAAAAAAGAAAGGTATTCAACCAATGGTCTCGCTCTTCCTTCCTCTAGAGCCCCTGATAAAACGTCAAGACAAAACAACTTATTTTGTGTGGATTAGGAAGAGTAGAGAGAAAAGACCTGACTGAATGAATACGGATATATAGTAGATATGTTATTCCACTTTATCTGTAAAAGATGTCAAAATTATTTAAAAAGGTGTCTCCAATTTGAAAAATTCTGGAAGGTTCCTCCACCTTAAAACATTTTGTCTAAGAATGAATATTCTCTATAATATTATTTACTTCTAAGGCTCTATTCCTGAAGGCCTTGTATCACTTCCCACATACTTTTTTCTGCCAGTCCTGCTTTTAGCTACAGATCCTCCTCAAGACCTTGGACCCAGAAAGGGTTTAATATGAACTGTCCAGTTTCCTATTCTGCCTTTTGTGTACTTCCATGAAGCGAGGAATTATTATTGTTTTCAGAAAATTTTTCTGAATTTAGCATTCTTGCCAGCTCAACAAACTGGAAGGGAAGTTGCAGAAAAAGAGCAACCATGAGAAGAGATATTTCAATGAATAAAATGCCAGCTAGAAGGGAATATAAGATAAAAGTCACTTTAAAGGTGTATTGAGGGATGGATCTTCTGGGCCAAAGTATTTAATTGTAGATAATACATCTGCGTGTGGAATTTTAAGTATAAGAGGCATCATCTTCAAGCCAGGGACAAAGTGTTTTTAAATCAGCATTTGCAGTCCATGCTGGAAAAGCTCACATCATTAAGTACTTTGTATTTCAGGACACCAAAAGCTAGTGCTATGTATTTAATACACTCTACTTAAGAAAAGGAGAAAAATGCGAAACACCTGCTTATTTTATTTCTCTCAGTCAGTTTCAGATTTTATTCTAAAAAGAAATAAATTTATATGAAGAATAGCACTGAACATTTGAAAGGGTTTATGCATCATTAAATTAAGGTTGGAACAATACTGTATACCTGCAGGAGATTTTATCCCTGTTTTTTTTCTTGATTCCCTTAATTAGAGTTAGCCTGTGAACTGAGTTCATCCTCTCTTCCATTCTTTAATATAGCTTTTAGATTTTTAAAAAAGGGTGCCTAATAGTGATGTCCCACTGGATTTTTATCTACTACATTTGTCCTAGTTAAGGACAGAGCTTGAAATTAAAACATTTGCAGTAGAGTCAGCAATATCATTAAAAACCAGAATACTCTATTACAAATCACTGATATCAACAGGGAAGTACCAGAAAAAACATGTCATTATATTCTAATATTCTCTATAAATGCAGTAAAAGTTCAGCATAACTACAGCTTAATATTTAAATATAGAGATTGAAGTCTGATTTTTGTGATAAACATTTCCTAGTTAAAAGCAATATAACTGGCACATCAGAATTAATAAAAATAAACAATTCAAACAATAACATTTCATATAAGAAACTTCTTCTGTTATTTCCAAGCCCTCCCCCCAAAAGTTTACATATATGTAAAGTTGTCATAATCTATCTTTTAAATAGCATGATATACTGGAGGAAAAGCACTATGGGTCCTGTGGTCTAGCTTTCTATTAAATAATGGTTCAGTATAATGTTTAAAAAAACTAATAATGCCTTACTTTGGAAGTAGTTTATATTTCTTTTTTTCAGAAGTTGCTTCTGAAGTAGCTTGTATTTTTATTTACAGCCCAGGTGTATTTGCTGCTGTTTTAATTATTTATTTTTTTTAGTTCTTCCTCTGCTCTAGTATTTAAAAGTTTAGTGTTTCCAATAGAGAAAATCTTATCTCTTAGTTTTCTTTTGGCTTGTTTCACCAAGCCAAACTCTTTCACAGCCATCATTCACTGCAGTAGAGTGTAGAAATGTCTGAAATCTAGGCCCAGTATTTGTTTAGGTGAAACAAATAAAAATGGCTAAAGTATTTCAGTGGTAAGCCAGGCATATGTTGACAGAGGCAGAAGCAGCTTTATTTGGTCTAAAATGGAGCCATACACTTCCTCCAGAACTGTTACACCACATAAAGATCATCACCTCAGTTCCATGTTCACTTTATAAAACCTTAAGAGATTACCATGGTAAATTAAAATACTTGTTTCAATTTTAATGAAGCTTTAAGAAACTGTCCAAAATTCAGATTATAAGAAGCGTCTTCCCTCTATAATGTCTTTCTTCCTCTACTATAATATTGATTAAATAAAAGAGGTGTCACTCTTGAAGGTGATATACTTGAGAAAGAGTCAGGAAAGCACTTACATTAAAGTACATACCTGGAATTTAACATCTGCTAACTTGGTTTGACATGAGGGGATCAGGTGATACAGAACTAAGAATCACAAAATCGCCAGGTGACCTAGAGCTAGGAAATTAATTGCCCAAATCACACACTACATATATTGTCACTTTGAGTGCCAAATGGAACGCTGTTCATACACGTTTTTCACAGTTGTGATACAAAACAAAAAGCAGAAAAAAAAGTGGGAAAATTAGTATAGTTGAAAGGTGGTAATTTATTCTTGATGATTAAGTACAAGGACATTATACTGAGGAATGCTAAAATCACTGCTCAGATGTCTAAATTACAAAATAAGATTTTCTCTCATTTTAACCACTTACTTGAAATCTATTTCCACACAACATGATGAAATGAGCTTTTATGAAGCTATTTCTGAACAGTGTCTAGAAAAATGTGAGCTTAAGCTCTTTTTGTCAGCCAAAACAATTCCAAGGAAAATATTATTGAGAAATATACCCCTCCTCAATGGCTTACACACTAGCACTCAAAACATTTCCTCAAAAGGAGCAACCACAAATGCTCCTGTTTCTGATTATTTCTCAGGGAAGAATTCCAACTCTTAGTAAATATAATCTGCTTTTCAAGGTAAAACTATTATTTGCCTGCTTATTAAGCTCATAAGTAATAAATCCTTGTGTACATTGAGGAAGATGGCTTTTGACATTTTGCATTATATAAAAAATGTTTATCTAATATGCCAAGGGAAGTAAACTGCATGATTCTTTCCAATAACAGTGCAATAAAAGACACTGACAAATCATACACATGAATAAACACTGTGCTAGAGTCCTGTCATCTCAACCATGGCTTTTACTTCTTCAGTGTTCAAGCTGCACACCAAGGTTTTCACTTGTGATGGATCTGTCTAATATTTTGGCTATCAGAAAACATTCAGTTAACAGCATCTCACAGCTAAGGTCAACTGTGCACAAGCTGGGAACAAGTTTTGCTTCCTAACGTACTTTTATCATGACAGACCTGAGCAGGAAGGAGTAAACTAAAGAGAGGACTAAGTAGATGTGAATGCTTTCTGTCATATTTGCTGTTCACAAAAGTGCTGATCTAGGTGAGACTCATCTGGCTCCATACTAGCCCAAGAAGGATATAGCATTGGGCATAACATTCTCTGTCACCTGTCTAAAGTTGTATATTACTACTCACTATGATTGCACAGATAGGAGCAGCGCCTGGTTAGGGCAAGACAATAGGGAAAGTACCAAAGGTCTTACAATAAACCTAGGATAACTGACTCACTTTAAAACAAAAGGTACAAGGGAAGCTTATAATGCACAGCTGTAATGTCCCTTAAACAATGGTGAAAGTTTCCATCATGAAGTCTTTCCTTTTGCAGAAAATACTTTAGAGAATTGTAGATGGAAGGAGGGGGGCAAGAGGAGTGGAGAGTGTGGGTCAAGATGAATCCTATTGCTGGAGGATACCAGCTTGCTAACACATTGACAGTTCAGATGAAATGTATTCTGTAGGACACCAGATTGACCATTTTAGTAATAGGATTGAATGTTAGGGAAAAGTAGAAGATATCTGAGAAGAGAGAAATAAAATAAAATGCTATAACAAACATCTACGTATGTTCTATTGTGTATAAGGATAATTCTGCAAAAAAGACTGAATCAAAACAAAGTTCAGTTAAGAATACTGACATAGTTTATTCAAAGTCTAATTTTAAGTAAAGATGGATTAATTTAAAAATCCTGCTTAGAATTACCTCTAGGCTGGACGATGTCTTCTAGACTCTTGCTTTAAGAATGCCTGGGTTTACACTAACCTGACACATGGAGAAAGCCATTAGAAGAGACTTTTTCTTTCTAGCAAACTAGAACTATGGTTCAGGTTGCCAGCCTCTAAAACTCTGCAGTTCAGTTTATGGGACATTCTCTGAAATAAATCTCAGGAAATAGCCAAATTCTCAGGCAGTCAGCATTTTCAAGTCATCAGAAATGATGTTTAAAACTGCAGTTCATTTTATCTAACTATACAACAACTGTATGGGAAAGTACTGACAAGAGTAAGCAAAAACTCATTCTGCTTACAAGTACTGCCACTACATCAGGGGTTCTAAGTATGCTTCAGCAAGGAAGATTAAGGAAATTTAATTTATCTCTGCATAATGTCAGCTATGTCTCTTCATCAATAAGGAACTTACTATAGTCAGAATGAATTAAAAACCTCCAAGCAAAGATATGGAATTGTTAATTTCCACTTTTCTATACAAAACTGCTCTTTTCCTGCTGCAAGTTTGTAAAGGTATTGGGCAATTTTCATGTAGTATTAGCTCATCATGCTAGTTCTAGACAAGCAAATTATAAGTAATTTTCTTTCAGAGTTTTTGTATTTTTCTGTTGTTTTCAAGTAACAAATGAGCACAAGAAGGACATGAACCTGTTAGAGTGGGTCCACAAAAATGATCTGAGGGCTGGAACACCTCCTGTGAAGAAAGGCTGAGAGAGCTGGCGTCGTTCAGCGTGGAGGAGAGAAAGCTTCAGGAAGACATGACTGCGGCCTTTCTATACTTCAGAGGAGCTTGTAAGAAAGATTGGTACAGATTTTTTTGTAGGGTCTGTAGTGATAGTACAAGGGGTAATGGTTTTAAACTAAAAAAGGGGAGATTTAGACTAGATAGAAGGAAGAAATTTTTCACTAAGAGGCTGGTGAAACACTGGCACCAGTGTTTCACCTCAGATAGGTGGAAGATGCCCCATCCCTGGAAACATTCGAGTTCAGGCTGGAAAGGGCTCTGAGGAACCTGATCTAGTTAGAGATGTCCCTGCTCACTGCAGTGGGATTGTACTAGATGAGTTCTAAGGTTCTTTCCAACCCAAAACATTCTGTGATTCTATCACAAGCCATAAGACGATTCTCTATTACCTTTGGCTTCTGGTCTTTCATCCTCTAACATGACAAGGTGCACAAGTATTCTTCAGAAATAGACTGCCTGTTAGCAGAAATATTTGTGGAACTATGGTACTTTTGCGGGTTTTTTTAATGTATTAATTCCCTAAAGTTTTATTACACAAAATTAAGAAACTAATAGAACAATTTTAAAAGGATTTAAACAGGTACGTAAAGTCTCCGTTTATTTTTCAACTCCTTATTTTCCCATCCACAAAAGTATAACAATGGTGGTGTCATTGTAGTATGGGTGTAAGGTTTCCTTTTTCCCCTTGTGTCATCTATGTAGACCATAGATGGCCTGAGGACAAAATTTAAGTGTTTATATAGCATTTATAGTATTGATACTTCTAGATATCTTAAATACAATCTGAATACATCTGGACACAAAAGGGATTTTTTAAATAAAGCCCTATTAATTACTTGAAATATTCTATTCTGCATTACTAGTAAGATTCAGCTTTGGAAAAAATAAAGTGTCTGTTAAACGAAATTATGTAACTCCTATAAAACACAAAAATATAGGCATTATTTTTACTTGTCAGCATATTGATGGCTCTAGCAGAACAACTTAAACAATATTGTTTTGTTTAAAATAACATTAATGATTGTATGAATCAATGTAGACTATTTTAATAACTGGAACATCTCCGAAAAGCACAAGGAAGGCACAATAAAATTGCACCACATCTACCTTGGTTGGAAGGACTGTGTCCAAGCTTTTTAACAAATCCTGGGCCCAGGTGCCACCACAGAGACTGAAATACACAATATCCTAAATGCAAACAGACAACCAGAAAGGATGTCACAAATGGCTTTTTTAAATGCAGAACGATTCTTCAGTGAGGAGGGAACTCTATGACAAGAAAAAAGGACAGCCTGGGGGAAAGGGTGCCAAAACAGATTTTTAACTCCCCATGGGTAATGAAGAACTCTAGGGATCTGCTAGAATAATTAGGACTCTGAAAGGGGATGTTGCATTCAGGTGGCTTTTTGTCATAGCTGTTGTTCTGTACAGATCACTACATTTCATGTACTAAGTATAAGGTTGTTATACATTATTAAGAAGTTCTTTGCAAGATTTATTTCTAGGTGTAGCTCTCAGGCAACCCCAAAAAAGAGGCTGGACTTCCTGCTATACTTAAAATTAATGCACCTGATGTCTTAGACCTACTATGACTTTGAAGACCGCCTTTAGGGATTTCATTAGGGATATTACTAGAGATCTTAGCTCTTAAAGAACAATTTTAGGAATTTCTTAATGATATTATAAAGAACATTACCAAGTTGAATAGATAGCATTATTTACATTTCTTTGTGTGACTTCCAGAAGAAGACTCTGAAAACTGTTTTTCTCCTCTGAGTTGGAACAATTGCATTTATAGAAAAGATCCTAATCTAAAGGCTTTTAAAAGAAAATACATCTCTCTACTTGCCTTAGAAAGGTTCCTTTACTAGCTCAAGTTAGGTAGGAAAGATCCTACAGACCCTAAAACCTTGGAGAAAGCTAGTAAATGGAAGAAAGGAAACATGACACCCATTTTTACAAAGGGTAGAAAGGAAGAGGCTGAGAACTACTGACCTGTCAGCCTTACCTCTGTGCCTGGGAAGATCATGGCACAGAATCTCCTAGAAGATATGCTAAAGCACATGGAGGACAGGGAGGTGATCCAAGATAGTCAGCATGGCTTTACTAGGGGCAAGTCCTGCCTGACCAACCTAGTGGCTTTCTACAATGAAGTGACAGCATCAGTGAACAAGGGAAGAGCTATGGATGCCATCTATTTGGACTTCTCCATGGCCTTTGACATGGTCCCCCACAACATTCTTCTCTCGAAGCTGGGACAAATACGGGTTCGATGGGTGGACTATTCAGTGGATAAGAAATTGTCTGGATGGGCGCATCCAGAGACTAGTGGTCAATAGCTCAGTGTCCAGATGGAAAAAGGTGACAAGTAGTGTCCCTCAGGGGTCCATACTGGGACCAGCGTTGTTTAATATCTTCATTAATGATATTGACAGTGGCATTGAGGGCACCCTCAGCAAGTTTGCTGATGACACCAAGCTGGGTGGTGCAGTTGATACGCCTGAGGGACAGAATACCATGCAGAGGGACCTGGACAGACTGGAGAGGCAGGTCCAGGTGAACCTTATGAGGTTCAACAAGGCCAAGTACCGAGTCCTGCACCTGGGCAGAGGCAACCAGCAGCATCAATATAGGCTGGGAGAGGACACATTAGAGAGCAGCCCCGTGGAAAAAGAATTGGGGGGTACCTGTAGATGAAAAGCTGGACATGAACCACCTATGAGCAATGGCAGCCCAGAAAGCCAATTGCATCCTGGGCTGCATCAAAAGAAGTGTGGCCAGCAGACCGAGAGAGGTGATTCAGCCTCTCTACTCTGTCCTGGTGAGTAGTCCAGCTCTAGAGCCCCCAGCACAAGAAGGATGTGGACCTGTTGGAGTGTGTCCAGAGGAGAGCCACAAAAATGATCTGAGGGCTGGAGCACCTCTCCTATGAAGACAGGCTGAGACAGCTGGGGCTGTTCAGCCTGGAGAAGAGAAGGCTCCAGGGGGACCTTATTGTGACCTTCTAATACCTGAAAGGGGCCTATAAGAAGCAGGGGGAGATCTGTTCTCGAGGGTCTGTAGTGACAGGACAAGGGGTAATGGTTTTAAGCTAGAAAAGGGCAGATTTAGGTTAGACATTAGGAAGAAGTTAACATGAGGGTGGCTGAGCACTGGAACAGGTTTCCCAGATAGGTGGTGGAGGCCTCATCCCTGAAGTCATTCAAGGTCAGGCTTGATAGGGCTTTGAGCAACAGCCTGACCTAGTTAGAGATGTCCCTGTCTATTGTAGGGGAGTTGGACTAGATGGCCTTTAGAGGTCCCTTCCAACCCCACGCATTCTATGGTTCTATGATTTCCTGCAGAAGAGCTCCTCACGGTCACAAACCTCACAGACCAAAGTACTTTATGCAACTGAACAATCTGTTCTAAAAATACCCACATATCTCACAACTACTTTGGTATATCATAATCTAAGCAGATCGTTATTATCTTCTGCATTGTACATGAAGTGCCAAAACATGAACATTTAGGATGCACTAGATGTAAAATCAGTCTTAGGAGTGTTGCTATCGTTATAGCAAGTGACCATTGAAATTTGAAAACAAATCAACCAGTTTGGATCTAGTTCCAAAAATTGACAAGGTCCAGAAATCCACAAGACTTGCGTATTTAGTTACACATATTAAAATCTTAGATCTTGAGTCTAAATACAGTCTTTGAGTGCTATTATAAAGAAAAAAATTGCAAACAATGATAAAACAAACGTGGGTATAATATACCCATATACACATCATGATACAAATACCTGTCTCAAGTATAGATACTAGGTCTTATCAATGCCACCTGTGTGCTTAAGGAAAAAAGGCCAAAGAAAATGTCTAAGCAAAAAACCTCATGCTCTTAAGTGCTTTGTGCTTGCTCTATATTTCAATGTAGTCAAAGTATTAATTATGAACTTTGAATTCCTGTATTACATAGATCCCCAATTGCTTGAAACACTGACTTTTTACTTATGTATGCTATAGCACTTAATGGCTGTACAGCTGCTGCTTTTATTATTGCCCGAATTTTCTTTGTGAACTTTTACTGTATTTTCATGCTTCTAAACGGTTGCACTGCATTTCTGACCTTACCTGTTCTGTGTGTTACCTTCAACAAAGTGAGTACTCAGCAAGAAACAAGACCAATGCTGACCTTTAACTGAGTGATGTGCAAACACCAAGTTATATTATTAGATACATTTTATTAATTAATATACAATAAATGCTTTCTTAAGAGCTGCAAACCTTGTATTTCTGTTGTTTTCATGACTGGATGAGAAACAGATCACATACCAGTTATGGGCTCCAACCAAAAGGTAAACTGGAAATGTTTTTAAAGTGTTTTTTTCAATATCCATAAAGAGTGATACCACTGTATTACTACCTTATCTCAGAAACATTTTTTCTCATTGTTAAGAGAAGTATTCCAAGACAACACAATCCTCTTTAATTCATTGTGTTTTACAGAATTATTTGTATTTCCTTATCATGAAAAAAATCACACAAATAAATGACATTTCCAATTAAATTAAATAAATGGATTTCTTGAAAAAAGAAAAAGTAATGCTACAAATAGCAATCAACCAAAAGCTAAAATAAATAAATCAATCAATCTCAAATACTTACGAAGTTAATAATGAAGGAACTAAAGTAAGCAGCCAGTGCTGGCCAAGTTCTGTGAGCCATACTCTGGAGGAATTCATAGTTTGCTCTTCATATAAATGAAAGGTAGAGTTTTATGGCTTGTGATAGCTAATGTGTCTCTCCTTCACAGTAGGCCATCACTCTTGAAACTATTATTGCACACTTCAATTGCTATTTTAAATAAGCCCTTTGATAATTACATTTTTAAACTTCACTCCTTTCCACAACAAAAAACCTATTTAAATACTTGAGGGGGTTATAAAAAAAATTATGCCCCCTACTGTTTCCACTTCATTAGTACTCCCAAGTCTTTTCTAATTTGAAGTATTATCCTTGAAAATTCCTTTTTACTTATAAGCTTCTTTTCCATGCATTTTTCTGTGTTAGTACTAGTTGTGGCACCTACTGGTAATGATGGGTCACACACAATTACATCTCTTGTATAGTATTACTTAGGGCTTGTCATTCAGCAACTCACTCTTCTGTATGGAAAAGTTGCTCAAAATCTTGACTTCTTTCTTCTGTTTCATTTCCTTGTGAAGCAGCTAATTATCAAGCTCTATCACACAGATAATTTGATAGCCTTCACAAATGAAAGAATAGTGAATGGTAGCTGCCACACAGTCTTACAAGCAAGAGTCTTGCCAAGTAATGCTGAAAGTTTAAAGTGAACATCCTGTTATCAGTACTAGGCCATAAATAAGAAATTAACTTTAGAAAATCACAAAGTTACAATTTCATACACATGCCTGTTGAAAGCACATGAAAATAAGGCAAGTCTTAGCAACAGAAATACACAAGTACAGAAAGATATCAAAGAGAACATCAAATGAGACTAGAAATCTCTTACTGGTTCTTTCAGGCCTCTGAACAATCCTAGTCTTCTTATTCTGAATTCCACTTTCATGAAGTGCCTTAAACCAGTCTCTCAATCTGTTTGCAACCTCCCTGAATTCCAGGTCACTGCACACTGAAAAACAAAATGCAGAGCTGTTTAATGTTTTTCTCCTGGGTGCCAAATAGAACTTTTCAAATGATGCTAAAAAAAAGTAAAACACACAAAATAATATAAACATTTATGTTCCACAGCTTTCTTTAATTCATAAAGTTCAGCTTCATTACTTAGGTATGCTTTCAAAACCCAATTAAGGTCCCAGAAATAAATGCATAAAGGAATTATGGAATTATATATATTTAGAAATTAAAAATATCCTTTGCAAACTACTATAAGTATTTTTAGCACACACATATTTTCACGTCTTACTGTAGATGAGCTGTATGACACAGTCTTTTAGAGTTGCATTTCTATGTTCATTAAGGCAATAGTAACAAAAGCCTTTTCAGAACAGGCTGGAGATGTGAGCTAGGTAGATAATGCAGGAACACCCAACTTGCTTTCCTATGCCAAAGTGTGAAAAGAAGAAACAGGGTTGACAAAAAGTGCTTCAAGAGTGTCCTGAAAGCTTATTTGATTGAATGTAATTTTACAAGCCAACATACGTGAGCACCTAATTGCAAACAGGCAACCATACAGCTGGTTGGTGAAGGAAAGGATGGCAGCTTTGACCAGAAAGCAAAAGTAGAGAAAGCACGCAAGACCAAAGAGAGCATCTGTAGCACCAAGAGCAGCAGATTAGTAGCAGACTGGCTGAAGTGCTGCACAGTACTGGTAGTTAGTACTGTTAGTACTGTTAGTTCAGCAGCAGAAGCAAATAGAGAGGTGCACTGAGGAGGCCGATTCACCTTCACTATTAAATTGCTGGAGAAGACAAAGAAAAGGTGTGCTTGGTGCAAGCATATATCATTCCAGAAATATGTTTTCCCATTTCATGTGTTTGAGAGAAGCTGGGATAAGACAAGAGAAATAATAGGGTCTGGAAGATTGCAAAAGCAGGAAAGGCACTGGATGTTTGCTTCTCTAGGTAATAAAAAAGCTTCCACTGCCCCGTCAACAGTTACCACTTCCAAATCAGGATCGTTTTCCAGGTCTATCAGTAGTTACTGATAGACTAAGTCTAAGACTAAGCTACAATCTGGAGTTCATACCCAAGTTATCAGAGCTCCTGAAAATAAACCTCCAGTTCAGCTTGCTTTTCCTTTATTATGTAGCAATCCATAATATTTAGCAACATAGCCTTCAGCACAGTTTATTAAATTGAGCAACACTGAGAAACGTCTATTTGTGTTTTAGAGTAAGATTGAAACATGTCATTATGTCAACAACTATCAATGCCTGTACAACAGCAGGCATCTAAGCATTTGTGTATTCATTCTTTGCTGAAGCCTCTCTTGAGACTTTGATCCTCTCCATGAAAGAATTAAGGTGCAATCTCTACATACATTTTTGCATATATTATGGATTTATATTTTTAAAAAATGTGTGCTTTTCTCTTGTAAGAGAGAATTGTGTGATGGAACATTGTTTTTTCTAATAATTCCATAGGAAACTAGGGGGTGGGATGGACGGATTTAATGATATAAGGGCATGTATGCTCAAAAATGTCACATTGCAACAACTAGGTGAAAGTGGTCTCCTGAGCCAAGACTACACATCATAATTCAAACTTATGGGATTTCTACATTTCTAGAACCACATCTTGCTTTACCAATCCTTACACCAGCTGACAGGTATGCATAAGAAATCAGATATTAACTTAAGGCACCCAGCTCCTCTTTAATTTCCCCTCCTGTGACAAAAGAAATAGAGTAATACTGTTCCCTTCTCTAACTGCTCTCTCTTGGTTTAAGAGAAAGACTTTTGGAATTGAAGCAAAGGGTATGGAGCACCGCACAATCATTAGGGGCCATTAGGGGTATGAGACCTGCAATCTAACTGATTTATCTACCCTGCACAATACCGTGTAGTACCATCCCAGGAATAACATAGCTACATTAGTGTGGTGCACTGACCTGGCTATTTTCATTCTAACTCCTCTATATGCAGTGCTACTCTGATTAACCTCTGATGACTAGGGGACCGACTCAGAGCCAGCACATAAGCTTATTTACAGGCACAGGCATACATATCTATCTATCTATGTGTGTGTATAGATATTCATATACACAAGAGACAGCAAGAGGAAGTGCCATCTACAAGCAAAATTTTAGCTTTAATAACATTAATGGAAGGAGGCACATGGCAGCTGCGTGATGGAGAGAATGTCTGAGTTCCTCCTTTCTGTGGAAGCAGCCAAATAGATACGTTGAAGGTAATAATCTCCTAAACTCATTAATGTGTAAAACCAAAGCACTAAGAAAAGGAGATAATGCCTCTTTGGCTATTAGGTATATAAAATAGAGCTTGCTCTGTCAGCATCTGGTACTAGCCACTGTCATGCACAATATGACATAAAATGACATTTTCTGTACTCCCATGAATTGCATTCCTTTCAACATGGAAGGTACAGATGGCACATTTTGAGCATCAGACACATCCTGTATCAGATCAGGGGGATTCGTCTGACTTTAACGTCTTATAACTCTTTTCTCAAACTTTTCCTGACAATTTAAATTATGGTTTTAATCTCAAAACAAAGAATGAGAAAATTGTCATAATTTTTGGTTAATTTACTGATTTTGATAACTTTATCATGGGAATAGATCTCCTTCAAAAATCAAGGCAACGCAAAACAGACTGATTAAAACTGCCATTTGCCTGTTTTACACCCCATAGCTACTCAAGCGCTGGAGTCAGCTCTCAAAAATGGCAGGTAATTACATTTACTGTATTATTAATTTAAATGCATCTTAAAATTTTGGTTCATGACACGTCTGTTATGTCAAGTAAAAGTAGGTATCTTCTACATGTGAAAAATACATGAGAGATGCAGCTGAACTACACTAATCCACACTGAGCTCTCAGCAAGGATTTAAAGCATGAGTTTATAACAATATCTCATATGTCAATATTTGAGTATCACAGGTTTTTTATCAAAGAACTCTGCATGAACCTGCTTCAGTGTTAAGTTACAAACATACAAAACCCAGAAATTGTGTATTAGCTTTTTTGCATGTTCCTACGTTAGGAAAATAATCTGGAAGTTGCGCTACATCTGTCACGTGTACGCATAGCAAATTGCAAAACCAAATATAACTATAATGCTATATGACAGAAGCCATATTTAACAAATTTCTATGAAAGTGTTTTTTATATGATATGCAAGAATAGCTAAAAGCAAAGTCCAGGACAATTTGAGATCACTGTTATTCTTTAACAGCTTTTTGTACAATTTTGCTTTACAGCTATGTTTCAAACTTATTCATGATAGCAGGGGCTACCACAACCTAATATATCCTCAATACTGCCTGTTTTAATGCTGATTCAAACCTTAACATTTTTTAAAATTTTGATCATTCTGATCTGATTACTCACCATCCCGCAACAAGTGTAAATTGCACATTGAGCAGTCATTCTTAAGTTATGAAAACAGTGTAATTTCTGGCTTAGAGGGCAAGTATCACAGTCAGGTATGTTCTAGGAGGAGATTTTGCCTTAAGGAATATATGTAGTGCAAACTTCAAATAAACTTTGAATAATAAATATAGTCTAAAATTTTCTATGTTTCTCTATCAACCTGCTGAATAAAGCTGTCTCAAGCATTACCAAGTTGCAAAAAGTCCAACTAAAAAAAAAAAAATCTTAAAAAAATCCTGTGCTTTCTGCTCGTCCTCTCAATTTCCTATGCTTCCTGCCCTGGAAAAGGAAGGGACCCACGTCTGTGTAACACGCAGCCACTGTAAGAAGTATGTGTGGGACAGGGTGTAGCAGCTTTCTGTTCTCCTTCCCGTCCCTGTAAGGGTTCACATAGATTAGAGTTTGAGGTAAGCAGCTGTCACTGGCACTACCGCTGGTTCACCACCTTATCTCTTCCACAGGAGTAGCAGGGACACCTCCAGAAACACTGTGCGATGGGCTATTTGGGCTGGGATCCTGCTCCTGCTGCAGCCTGCCAGCCTACTCCCTTCTTTCACTAATTCCTTGAACTGAGCTTGTAGAGTAGTGAACTGATCACAGAACAATGGTGCTACATTGCATCAGTCTAGGGTAAGATTATTTACCCTATAAAACATCTTACAATTTCGGTGGAACAGCAGGTAACACAATTCATGTCTGAAATTATTTGAAAATTATTAAAATATTCTCTGCTTAAACTTTAAAAACTTGGAAGCATCCAACTTTCAAAGCACAAAAGAAAAAAAAGATGATAAAACAAAACATACAAAGTTCAGACTACTTAACCAATTAATCACCAAAAGAACACACACAGTATCACACAAGTGATAAATATGTTACATTCAGTCCAGAAAAAAAAGAAAATGCTGCATATATAGAAGTAATGCTAAAGAGTGCATTGATTATTGCCACATGTATCAGTGCCCATGAACATATATAACTAAAATTGCTGGAAAATATCAGAATTTATTAGGTCATTCAAAGAATGGTGGTCCTTAGACATTAGCTTTATTTGTTATCAGCTCTTTGAGCATTTCTATATCAAATTAGCACACAATTCTGTATCACTTCTCAATATAACATTACATAATACGGAATTTTGCCTCCCTTTTTGTTTCATAATAAAGTCATATTTCCGTATTGTGGCCAAACTGACCAAGGCAATATTTGTACATTCTGAGTAAACTGAGGGCCTCAGACTAGAGAAAGAATCCCAGTTAATGTTCCATTATTGCATCAGCCATACATACACAGACAAACTGAAGATTCTTATCAACTGGGTTATTAAAGTATAAAATAATTTCTAACATCTTCCACGTGTTAAAGGCATGATTTTAAATGTCAATTAACTTCAACTATGAAAAAGTTTTTTCTAAAAGCACTTATCACACTTCAGATTTTTGTTCCTGTTTAGATGCGTAAAAATGAAAGTAGTGAAATAATCTTTAAAATAGTAAAATAAATTAATTCCCATCCACACAGAAACTTATCAATAAGTTTTGTTCAACTTTCCAAGAACATTCAGATGAACACAGAACAGATTTAGATTGAGTTATGCTTAAGTAAAATCCTTAAGTCACAAAAAATTGAGGTATAGTTACTGAAAAAGTCTACATTTGGCTTTGTTTCTGTCCTGTATCCTGTTTCAGTACAGTACTTGCCTCAGCACTTCACCTTAATTCACACAGATTTATGTGAATAAAGCTTGCATTCTGTGCATTCCGTAACAGAGAGAACCAGCCCAACACTCTGTTCACTAGAACGCTATTTGCCATTGAAACATGCTTGCTCAGTGTATGCTGTATGACAAAAAATTATATTAATTAGGAGGTTGATGCATTCTAGAAGACGTTAGGGACTTTTCACCACAGTGATCAGCTTTTAAAGACACATACTGCTGAAATTATTGTACGTATTGGTCTGTAGTAATTTAAAATAGGTCAAGATGAGGTAATTCAGATCTATTCAGACTATTATTTTACCTGATAGACTGGGAGATGAATCTTTAATGGAGAAAGACAGACAGGAAAGGTTGCAAAAGGTTAGATCGTAATCAAAACACGCATATTAAATCACATGAATCCACTCAGGAACCTGCCAAGAAGTATTTCTGGTTTTGTCTAAAGCCAATGCAAGGCATTCCTGCTATTACAATCAATGCTAGTAACCATTAAGAGAATTAGTATGGGGTAAAATGAAGTCACTAGCTCAAAGGTTACTGGCATTTGAAGTAATAAAAACTGACTGTCTTTTAAAACCAACATATATAGGTATGCAAAAAATGAAGGGATCTGCAAACTTACAGAGATCCAATTCAGATATATCTTTATAATAAATATTTTTTAAATATTAGGTGGAACTAACTGTTCAATTTGTTTTCACATACAGTAAATGTTACAATTTGTGTTGGCATTAGAATATAATTTACTGACTGGAAGTAGAATATTTGAAAATACTAATCAGTATGTGTTCTTTCAGTGCCTTTCAGCTCAAACTATTTGATGAAGTAAAAATAGTGCTAGTGAAAGCTATAAAGACATGCAGAACATATTCTGGGACTAGCATAACGGACTGAATTCCCTAGCATATTTAAATCCGCCTTAGCTTTCTGACATAACAGAAAATAAGTTATTTTAACTGTGCATACTTTTAATATAAACACTAAGACATATATAAAATTTCTGTAGTTTAGCAAGTGTAAATCATTACCATATTGACATATGAAATACTGTTGTATTAAGGAGTAGCTTTTGCTAAGTGAAGGGTCAAAAAGTGATTTAGAAAAAAACAAAACAAAACAGTGATGAACAGATCCCATGCTATGTAGCATCATTCACAATAACATACGGGGATGCAAGGATGTAGATAGGACCTGTGTCTCTGTTTACTTTGGGAAGAGATACTTCCACCTACTTCTTCAGCAGCAGACCTCAGTTCAATATTAAATTCTAAGAGCAAAAGGTCTGACAGCTGTGGAGGAAGCTATATAAAACTAAAGAAATTATTAGCACAGCTGAACAGTAGTTCAAGTGTAGAACTCACCCATTGACCTGTCTTCTTTTCCACTGCCAGAATATTCCTGAAGTCTTTCCTTAACATAACATGACACTTCCATTCCTGAATCCACTAATGGCTAGTTAGCCTGAAAACTATGACTTACTGACGATACGGCCAGTGGGATTAAGTTGTAGGAGAAAGATTAAGGCTTTATTTCAGCATGCGGTCTGAAGTACCTTGCCCTGCCAGAAGGCACACTTCCAAGACACTGCACTATTGCATCATGTAGTTGTGCTTGCCACAGAACTCTATCATGTGTTTCAAGATACACATCCCCTGCAACTAGAACTGCAGAAATTTATTCTCAGCGCAAACAATCTCACGCAATTGGGTAGAACTATATTAATAAATTCATGTATATAATAAAATAACCAAAAAGTAAATGGACATATGGACAATCTGAAGAACAGTGTCAACCACCTCCTATAGCAAACTAGACATTACTCCATGTGAGATGGGTAACATAACCATCAGTGTGTGCTAAAGCAAGACTTCTCATTATCTCAACTTTTTCTAAGCATTGGAATCACTGTATATGATCACAGAATCACTGAATAATTTACATTGGAAGGGAATTCTAGAAGTGATTCAGCCCTACCCTCTGCCAAAAGCCACATCAGGTGGCTCAGGGCAGTGTCCGGTCATTCATGGACTTTGATGATCATGCCATTCACATTAAGGTTCCTCAATTTATGAAAGACTACCCCTCTTTAAAATAAACAATATACTACTATCTACTATCATGTAACTCTACACTGTTTTCTCTGAGAAGTACAAAAGCATTTCTCAGGCTGTAACTTGAGGATTGCACCCATCTGTCCAGAGCTGCTAGACATCCAGAAACCTCGATACAGCAGCAATTCTGACTCAAGTGTGAGAAGGATTATTTAGAGCAGTCCACAGCTCAAGCTTATGCAGTCCAATGCCCTTTCAATGCCTTACCTACCATTCAGATACTACTGTACAGCTGCACAGTAAATCCTGTGCATCTGAGATGCCCTGATTAACTGCACATTCAGCATGTGCATTGAAATGTATTTCTTTTCCAGAGAGCCCTGTGTGAAAATATGGTAACCCCAATACCGCCATTAGAATTTGGTGCTGACTTTAAAGACAGCATCTATTAAAGTAAACTGGAACATTAGATAAAGTGTACTTACTCGGCGTCAGTACTCTGCAAGGGTGGCATTCTGCATGGGTTTATGAGTAGCCCTGATGAACGGATTGCTTGAACTGAAAATTCTTGGCTCCAGACTAAGGGCTAGTCCCCATTTGGCTAAATCTAAATGTCTAAGAACGCCAGAACTAAATTTATATGCAGATGGCCTTACAATTTCTGCAATATACAGCAGCATTTCTAGCTCTGCATCATATCTGTCATGAATGGGAAGAATAAAATACGGCAAAAAGAAACAGTTGCAAAAAACCAGCTTTGGCAGAAGGACAAAAAGTCCTTCAAGCTTGTAACTAAAGGATGGTACAGTCATTTCAGCCACCTTTTTACAGTCCCATATGTATAATCAGAACTTTTTTTTTTACAAAAAAAAAGCTGTAAATTGAAAAACTTCAAATGTGTATTTCTATTTTTATAAGCTCCTGAAGTTTATTAGCCATCTGTTACATCTAGGACCAATGATTTAAGGAAGATACCTTGAAATTAACAAATAAAAGCATTCTGATTTCCTTACTGTTTAACTAAACATAATGAATTTTCTACTTTGGTTAGTCTACGTTATGAGATAATTAATACAAATGCTGCAGATACAGTATCAGGGAACTGCAGCTGCTTATTCTTACTGCCTCCAATTAATGTTCCATTCAGACATCCTGCTCATGATTAATGTTTCATAAAATTTAAAATTACTTCAATTAAATTCATATTCATAAAATAAATCTGATCTTTTTCTGTCCTCACAGTTTTAAAGACTTCACATTTAAATACAATGACCATTTCTGAGTGCAGGAAAAATAGTACTAAGCACAACATAAAGAATTTACATGCTAAGATACTATTTTCAACTTAAAATACGTAAACTTAATAAAGCATTGCAATTAAGTAAGGCAACAGTAATTCTTTTATCTGTCAGAAGTATCACAGACCTATTGTGGAATTTGTTAATTTATTTTCTGGAGGACAGTCAATATACATGGCTTCCTTTCCTAACTGCTGCTAACCTCTAGTGTTATTTTCTCATCATGTTCTGTTATTCTGAGCTATTAATTTCTGAGGATAAAAATGTTATAAATCTGTAAATTGCATACTTATGAAGCTAGATAGTCAGCAAAAAGTTAGATAGCAAGGAGACGCTCCAATGTAACGTGCTATATTCCAAGACATTTTCATTCCCAAATATTTTTATATATTCAGTTGAATCCAGTATTTCACATAATAGAAGATATGGAAAGTATTAAATAAGGACAGAACAGTAAGTCAAAGCTTTCCAGACAACCATATCCCAAAGGTGAGGTAGTTTTCTGACTATTTTCAAGGATTCCTGAAAGCACTACATAGCTCTAGTAAAAAGTCAGGATATATTCTTCAAGGAGAAGATTGACAGGATCCTGCAAAGACTTTTTTGCAATTGACATAAAGCCTCTTCAAACATAATGAACAAGGATAAAAAGATCACCGAACAATGTTCTTTTTAAGGAAAACAGAAAAATACACGTATTATCATAGAATCATAGAATCATTCAGGTTGGAAAAGACCTCTAGGATCATCTAGTCCAACCTTCTTTGAACATCTCCCTAACCCCTAGACCATGTCTTGAAGTGCCACATCTACCCATTTTTTTGAACACCTCCAGGGATGATGACTCCACTACCTTCCTGGGAAGCCTGTTCCAATGGCTAATCATTCCTTCAGTGAAGAACTTCTTCCTGATATCCAGTCTAAACCTCCCTTGGTACAACATTATTTTAGTATTTCTAATTAGACATTTTCTGAAATTAGAAATGTTCTGTGCTGATAAGAGGCCTCAAAGTTCTACCACACCAGGTAATTCTCCACACAGAACCTGGAAGGAAGTGATGGACCTTTCCATTGTGAGTGAAAATTACCATTGTGCCTTGTAAGGACTGTCTACTCGTTTGCACCTTTTCTCTTGTAAAGAAGGACAGCAGAATTGAACACTGGGCTGGGCAGTAATTGACTAATAGAAATTAACTTAACTCTGTTCTACAAGTGTCTGGCATAAAGGAATTTTACACCACATCGGATCCAACCAAACTCTGGCAGATTTAAGGATAGAATTGCAGCAGTATTCTTCCTTTTGTATTTAGATTGTGCTTTGATGCTTTAAACCACTTGGTACTTGCCCTAAGAATTTACTTGTGTGTCCTTCTTGAATACTTCATCACTAACGTTGCTCTTAATCACTTAAAATTGTGCTGCCTGTAGAACTCTTGGTGAGGACCAAGAGGGTGGAATGACTCCAGTTTAGCTAATTATTTGTGTCTTTCCTACAGTGAGGCTATCAGAGGTACACAAGCTCTTTCACTACTACTGAAGAAAACTATGGCAGTCAATCCATTAAATCAGTAATACAACAGTAGGATCCACTCCTCTGGCACAGGAATCCCATGCACTGAGATGCAAACTCTACTATACGGTACCATCACCTCATTGAAATCAGAACTCCAGTTAAGTAAATGTAATCTGCAGCTGTGTCTCCACACAAATTCACTAATCAAAAGTTGAAGGAGAAATGAAGAAAGTAATGATTTTAAAAAGACATGATTAGGGTACAAATATCTCAAATGTTTACGCATGCATACATGAAATATGTTAGCAAAGTGCAATTACAGTTTGCTAGTCTATGCACCGAACACCAAATGGATTGTTCATGAAAGTCTGATGTAGATTAGAGAATTTTATGAGATGTATATGAATATTCATAAAGAATTTATTTAGCTTTGGTAATTTCTAAAGTGTTATTCCCATACATCTTTTAAATCCCAAAATCCTACAACAGTGACCTTAATGAATTTAAACTATTACTTTTGGGGAGGAAGGGGAAATTTGTTCAAAGTGCCGTTTTATAAATAAGAAAGATATGAGAAGCATGCAATGGTGTGGCATGCAGGAGTGTGTTGGAGGGTACCACCGGGACCCTTTACAAGTTAAAGGACTACAAAAGTGCTGCTTTTTACTCATCTCATCTGCAGGAAGAAGTACATGGAGAAAACTATTCCCAGAAGCACATTTGAAAGAGGAACTTCTACTCCACCTCAGCAGAGTCTGGTAGTGAACTGAGAGTGTGGATAGCCAAGGACAAGAGCCAAGGAGCAAACCAATAAGCTGCCCTGTCAGCTAATGTAAATATGCCACATAAAAATGTGGTCTCCCATATTCCTTCACCTTAAGTTCATGGCCCAGAAATTGAAATCATGTCACGTTCAGTATAAGAAGAAATGTCTCTAGGGTAAGATAATGGTCACTGAGCTATTCTGCAAGGCATGACAACATTCAAAAAATATATAAATTTTGGTGTTTTCTTTATTAAAGGGACAGATTTAACACCTTTCTTTGGGGGAGATACTGAACTGCAATGCTGAAGATGAACTGAGTATCCTAATAAACTGCTACGCCATAAAGCAATTATTAAATAAATGTGTAAGTTTACCCTTAGTAAAGTTTTCAAATTTCTATAGAAGAGAGCATTGGAATTCCAGAGGTGAGCAACCTTCTTCCAAAATAAAATTCTTAAGATAGGATTAAAGATAAAAGGAGAAATTTCCACCAAGAAAGCTTTCCTTTTTTTCATCAAAACAGTTTTTACAACCTGTTCTACTGACTGATGTACTGAGATAAAAAAGGTTTTGTCTTAGCAGATTGATCCTAACCCCAGGATTGCTCTTTTCCTATTACAGATCAGGGTCCGTGCATGTACACAAAATACAGATGTCCAGTTGAACCTAGCAATAGCACGCACTTTTTGGAAAGCTTAAACTATGTTTTTATGCTCTAATACATCCTGTCAGTGAGCATCAAAATAGAAAGTTATTCTATATAGCCTTTTCAATTAAATTGAACAAAGACTAAAAGGGAAGAAATAGAAGACATTTGCCATTTGAGCAGCTACATTAAATAACTCTCCTAAACTCTTTGAAAGACTACATCTTAAACACAGTGTTAAAAAATTATCACCTGAGACACCAAAAATAGAGACTAAAGTAATCTGAATTGGCAACAGGAGACCCCATGTAAGTTTAACAAAATCAAAGCACTCGGTGAAGTTTATGTACAAGACTGTCAGAGACTTTGTGGCTTTCGTCACTTCCAATAATACCAAATACAGTGTTGAGGAAACCAAGTTATAACACCTCTACTTAAGATTTCAGAAATCTATAAACTTTCTTCAGAAGAACTGATGACATTTCTGTTGTTAAGATGAATGTTTGGCCTCAAAATGGCTCAGTGTATCCTTCTGATACCTACACACCTCCTATGGCATCTAGGAAAGGCACAGTGTTCCTTGGGAACACTCTGGTAGCTGAACAAGAAATACAGTCTGTTTTATTATAATTTGAGCTTGTCTGAGAGAAAAATCTGGCTTCAATCAGAAAATCTGCGAAAGGAAGAAAAACTAAGGAAAGGGCCGCAAGTACTCCATTAACCTCCTTTGTAGGGAGAACAAGCTTACTAGACAAGAAAAAGAGACAGGAGAAAATTCTGACTACAGGAAATGCAAGGAAACAGTAACATCCTATCACCAAGAATGACAATCCAGTGGCTACAGAGCCACGCATAAGAACGACTCCTTATGGTTAGATCAAACTCTATCAAGTCTCATGTCATGTCTCCAAGAGCAGCTATTCATAGACGCTCTGGAAAGAGTGGTACTTTCATGGTATGCCTTCTCCTGCTTGGTCCATGGCTTAGAGACGTCTTGAGCTCACAGATTTTAAATGAGTAATACAGAACTTGATCATTGCTGACTACCTACAGATTTCATGTTTCAAGGAAATACAGACTTTATTTTTATGAAAGGACTTGGAGAGAAAATCTGCTTCATCAAGATCCTCTTGAAATCTATTCACTATCTATTTGTTATTCCATCAGGGTAAACTTACAAAGCACAAGTTGCAAATTCTATTAAGAAATTGCTCTGTAACCAGCACAACAGGATAAGGATAAAATCTGTATCTCTATTTATGAGACTTTTCTGTTTACTTGAGTCAGGTAAGCAGGAAATGTCTCTAGTCATTTTCTTTTTGTAAAATGGATGTGACCCATAAATACCAGAACCAATTCTCAAAACTTAGCTCCTGACAAGACATGGTCTGTGTGGGTTATGGAAAAACATAAGAGTGATAACAGTGTGTTGGACCAAATGCTCATCTAGCCCAGTACTCAGACTCCAACAATGCGAAACAGTGGATGCATAGTGAAGCACATAACAGAACAAGCATTTGCCTGGTCTCTAACCACTTGTGCACATGGGAAGTCTAAAGCCAGATACGAATCTATACAATTAATCCGGTTTTTCTCTTGGTGGCCTCAAGGCAAGGCACGTGAAACAGAAGAAATCTACAAATTTTAAAACAGAATTTCAGGTCATGCATTCAGATATTAAACTAGAAACATAAGAGTACAGATACACTGAATACAAAACACAATGCTAATTTAACATGAACCAGCTGTTCTTAAGTCCAAAAAAATGCCCAAGTCACCCAACTTTCTGACTGTTTCTCAACTCTGAGAAATATGAACGTTATCTGTGCAGCCACCATTTCATCTAGTGCAAACCACAAATAAGAAATGGTCATTCTCAGAGGGACTCAGCTCCAAAGAAAACCATCAAGTCATCTTCATACGTTTGCAATCCTCATATAATATAGGTGTGTTACAGTGAATCTTCAATAAGCTGANNNTAAACTGATTACATCTGGGTGCTCTGTGACATAAAAGAACTACACATTAAAACCAAGAACCATGAGGGATCCGTCTCAGTATCATGACATATTTTAGGAAATGCGTCTTTTCAACCTGCAGTCTAACCTGCATGACTATTTGGCAAGTACAGAAGTTTCTGGAAGGAGCTGCTGCTTACAGCAGGTACAAATCAGCACCATTTGTATGCAGAAGAGAACAAAAAGCTAATATTACTAACAAAGACTACAATATCTTTAAGCAAACTACTTATGATATTAAAGTATGTTGAAGATCCTTGCATATTTTCTGACACTTGGGAAAAATTCTGATCATAGTGAAATCAGTAGTAAAATTGTTGCTGATTTCAGTACAGCCAGAATTTCATCCCCACCTTGGTGCTGTCTAGACCAACTACTTGGTAACTTTGAAGAGGAAGGGAATGCTAACACTGATCAACAGACATCTTGGTGGTTGTTTAAAACATTTTGTGGATGCTTTTCACAATGAAAAATAACATTTAGTAAGTCCATTAAAAGAAAAAAAAAATAAAACCATTTTGCTTAAAGAAATATGACATTATTTTTTTAAAATGGACTGCCTTGTAGACAAAATCTATACAATAAGAATGTATATTGCTCTTCCATATGGTGATTAAGGACCTTTCAAGACAAAAGGAGTATGGACAATTAGAGATGCCAGGCAGTAACCTATTCAGTTACAACTTTTCTTGTTAATCATAAAGCATGAAAGGTATTTGAACTAACTGGATGTGCTGATTATCATTGCCATTGCCTACAGCTGAAACAACTGTCAAATGTCATCAACTGTGAACCTCCTCACCACTGCATCTGAGACACTGAACCAACTATTACTCCTAATAATGGCATCACTGTTCTGTGCTGTTTGCAAAATTCATGAAACTGTTCAAACCGTCAGTGACATCAGTATTTGGTCAGAAAGAGCATGAAAATAATGCATCAGTAGCTGAGGCTTTAAAAGTAAAAACCAAAACCAGTATTTAATTATTTTAAGAAATAATGAAACGTCTACTGATAACAGTTTTGAAGATATCCTAGTGAGAGCAGTAAGAAACATTTAGACTGTGAAATTATGTCAGTTTTTCACAGACTCTTCTGTTCTCTGTCAAAAGATTTGAAACATAATTTTCTAGTTACTATTCAGATAGTTCTATATTTTATGCTATTGAACTTCAATTTCATGCATGTTTCTCTTCTGCCCTTTGTGGTCTGTGCTCTTAAAAGTATTTTGTACTTCTGAAAACACATCATTAACTACAGAGAAACATGCAGAAATATAGCACAGCGATATCTGAATTTCAGTGGTCACACAAAAGTAGTAAAAACGTCACTCTCAAGTGTTTCTTCAACAATGATCACTATTAAGATCAACATGGCACTACAGAGTCCTGAGAAACTATTATATTCTATTGGGTGACCCAGATCCTTAGGCTATTCAGGTAGTTTTTAATGATGCAGGCACTGACAGTCATATGCAAACCAACTGTAGTCAAAAAATGATGCAGTTTTGTTATTACTATGCTGAGTTCAGAATGACGTTTCTTTCCAGCCTGCATGGCTCCTAGCCTCAGTTTCAAGATGCTGATACTGCACCTCAGTGACTTGCATGTTATGGCAGATTCCTCTTTAGTAAAGTGAAGCTGAGGCACAGTAATGTGTGCAGACAGAGATTATTGGATTTAAAAGCAGGTGCCACCACCAAGAAAATTCACTTGCAGAGTAGCAGGTCCAAGTTTAAGAGTTTCTCCATAGCTGTTGTTTCATTAAACAAACAGAAATCCTTGTTCCATTTAGTGCGAGTTTTGTCACTGATGTCAGTAAGGCCAGTTTTCCCTTCAATGACTATGAAAAAGCTCATTCTCTATTGCATAAAGCCCACCCTTGCTCCTGTTTTGAGAGTTGTAATTTGAAGGCTACAGTATGTCTATTGTTTGAATACCCGAGTGAACTTGGATTTCATTCAGTTGCTGCTGTCTGAATCTATTACAAATGGATGTCGTTAACATGTTTCCACTTTTAGAGGCAAGATTGTTATTCTTTCTTAATATGCAAGCTACTTATATTGAAAAATGCTGGTTTAGTCTCATTTTATATTGAATTCCTGTTTTAGCAACAAAAACTTTCTATGGCTGCTCATGTCTTAATAAGAGTTAAGTATGAGGAAAAATAAATATAACATAATCCTGTAATATACTGTACACAACACAGAGTAGCTTTGTTATAATTTAGGGTCAATCCTGGAAGACCTATTTACGGTTTTATTGCTTTAAGTAGGACTGAATGTAGTAAGTACATTGAAAAGGTCATTAATATAGAAAATAACTTTATTTAAAATAATACTGTACAGTAATTACTGAATTACAGTATAAGATCAGCAGGAAATTGCTTTAAGTAATATTTGAAAACTAAAACGTGACCACTGTGGAGCTTTTTTGATTTAACTTGATTTAATATCCGTGTAAACTTGACTTCAGCTTGGTTGTTTCCTATAATGTTAAAACACTTGCAGCTTTGTTTTTTGGGTGCTATGGTGGGTTTTTTTAACAGTTCCTACTGTAGCCCCTAGAATACAAATCCAAAATGAATTAAGGATTTAATTTTAAACACAGACAAGGATAAAGAACAGCAGGCTGTATACATGCTCCTTTGCCACAGTGCCACAGAGCAGCACGTCAGCATGCGTGGCAGAACAGGCTATGAGTGTTCCAGGTCCTCTTCAATGCAAAATCTAATTAGTCTACATTTATTGATACTTTATGCTTAAATCATATTAAGTGTATCTGACTTTGTGCAGAACCACTTGAAGAGCACAGCATTCATTCTATTGGTTCAACTCTGACAGTAGCAACAGAGAGCAGATACACTGAAAGCATCATCACTAATTCCGTAGTGATTATAGGACTGCAGTGTATGCAAAAAGGTTATAGCCACTTTTATGCTCTTGCCACACTTAACTAAAGACCTGTTAAAAAGTCAAAGACAGCTGAAAGTGTTGTCTACTAATAATCATACATGAGTAAATGAAAAATGAAGACCTAAGAAGTCTTTGTTGCAGGACATGATGTAGCATGACCAGCAGTTGCCATTATGGTAACCTAGTTTAACTTTCAGTGTAAAAAAAATGCAGTACCACTTCAACTAGTGATTTCTGAAATTAGCCAGTAACTTAAGCTGTGGAAAGATTTCTTTTTTAAGAAATTACATTGAACTCTATAATTTCCAAGTTGATACAAGAAGTTACGATCACAACAGACAGCCCACCAAACCCAAAGGCATTTCATTTGCAATTTAAAATTGTATCAAAACATTGTTTAAGCCTCAGACCATAAAAATAAAACAGAAAAAAAATCATTAAAGTTTTAAACTTTACAAGAAACTGATTTTCCTCTACAGGCTGAGAAGAAGAAAAAAAAATGAAAAAACTTGGAACAGAATTTGTTTTTATTATCTTCCAGATACTAGAAAGTAAATTTGTTAATTTTGCTGTTGATGCCTCAGGACATGTTACACTCTATTTTGGGCACATCTATTAAACAAGAAAGTAAGCGAACAGATTCATAAACAGAATCATAATTTAGTAATCAGATTAAAATCATGCCTACTGACTTAGAACAGAATAGACTATTTCAGCTGGAAGAGACCTACAATGATCAACTAGTCCGACTGACTAATTCAGGGCTGACCAAAATAAGGACATTGTTGAAATGCCTCTTAAACACTGACAGGCTTGGGGCATCCACCACCTCTTGACAAAGCCTGTTCCAGCGTCTGACCACCCTCTTAGTATAGAAACACTTCCTAATGTCCAAAGCTGTGTCAGGGGAGGTTTAGATCAGGCCATTCCTACACATTCTATCACTGGATAGAAGGGAGAAGAGATCAGCACCTCCTTCTCCACATCTTCTTAGGCAGCTGTAGAGCGAAATGTGGTCATCCCTGAGCTTCCTTCTCTCCAAACTAGACAACCCGAAGTCCTCAACTGCTCCTCATAGGAGGTGCCTTCCAGCCCTTTCACCAGCTTTTTTGCCCTCCTCTAGACACACTCAAGGACCTTCAAGTCCTTCTAAAATTGCGGGGCCCAGAACTTCACACAGTACTTAAGGTGAGGCTGCACCAACACTGAATACAGTGCAATCATCACTTCTTTTGACCAGCTGATTATACTGTGTCTGATACACCACAGGATATGGTTTGTCCTCTTAGCTGTCAGAGCACTCTGCTGACTCATATTAAGCCTGCTGTTGACCAGCATTTCAGATCCCTTTCTGCAGGGTTCCTTTTAAGACAGTCCTTTCCTTCTTTATACTTGTGCCCAGCATTACTCAGTAATACTGTTCCTTTCAATGTGAGTCAGTATGGGGAAGCTGCGTCCAAATAACAATGTCTGGTCCATTAAACTCAAAAATTCTCTCCCTACCATCATGACATTGCTATAAAAAATATCTGGCATAAGTAAATAGCTTAGCAAAATAAAATAAATGAATACTGAATGTCTAGTCACTGCTTTAAGCCCAAAGATGTCAGAGGGTTAGATAGGTATCTAAGCAGGAATTACTAAACAAAGAAACAGAAACCATGACATTTTCAAAAGACATTGACATTGATCACCTGTGAAGATGATGTAGGCGACAGTTCCTCTGATTATTCAATCACTCAACACTGATAACAATCAGAATAAATTTCCTGAGAATATAGGCAATGATAATGGCCTAAGGGGGTGCAATTCAAACTCTCCAAAACCTCTCTGAAAGGAGGTCAACATTGTACATTAGGTTTCTAGATTTTATGTGTTTCTCATCTACCACACACACAAAAATACGCAAGTCCTTCAGCAGATGTCAGGAGCGCAAATATATGTTTGAATCTAGACACAAAAAACCCCAGGGAGTTCCTCTATTCTTTCAACACAAGGCAGCCAAGGTGGCTGCCAAGGCATCTGCCTAGTGGGCACAAAACTGCACTCTTGAGTCAAATGCGAAATTGAAGAAACATCATCTCCTTGCTACTCACTTTTTCTTTTTTTTTTTTCCTTTCTCCCTCTTCTAAACCATTTCTTTATTTCCTCACATTTTGAATTGTCAAGAGATAACAAGCCGCACTTATTTTATATTTTCTTGTACAACATGTAATACAAGTGTCCTATTTAATCATTTTGGTCTTGAAAGTTTTCTGTGAAATGAAATATTTATCACTCTGCACATATTTCTGTATCAAAATACTTGTTACAATTATCATACTGTTAGTGACTGAATTTTCTTCTGGAGCAAACCAGGGGTTTTTTTAACATTGATATTTAAAACTTTTTTTTTTTTTTTTACAGAAAAGTAAGCTGCTGAGCATTTTAATCTAAAATAATAGATTAACATTTATGCAATTGCTACACAGGAAACGAATGTGGATATGAATTATTTTTGAGTCCATCCCTAACCATTTTCTCTTATAGCATTGGAAGAAGCAGGAAATAGTCTTTAGAAAAATGTCTATTTTTATATGATTTGCTATTTCATGGATTAAGCATATTCACAGTTTAAAAAAAACAAAATGTGGTTTAACACTGACAGACTGATACAAAAAAATATGATATTGGTGACAATCACTATTACAACAGACAACTACTTTAAGCTCTTTACTTTGGATTCTCTTTTTGTCTTAGAGTATTCCTTTATATGGTGCCTTCTTGGAAAGCTTAACACCCAGTATTTTCTGTTTTTTATACTATAAAGATCACAATAGATAGTTGCACATTGTTTTCATAATTACTTTTTGGTTTCCAACACAAAAGGAACTTTTCAATGTTTAGAATAATGTTGATAAGCACTTATAGTATTTGACAAGATTTTTTAATTCCCTTTTTATTTTATGTAACAGAATGACTCACGTCTGTCTCCATCTGATACACTGGTACAAACTGCTCAACTACATAAGACAAAGGTTACAATATTTCAATTTTTTAGAATTCTGTTCTTCACCTACCCCAAAAACTCTGAGAATAAAAAAAGAATTTCAGACCATATCAGAGCAAGAGCAATAGCTCTGACCAGGCCACTTCAGCTTCAGCTGTTCCAGAAGAGTATACAATTCAACTCTTAAGTCATTAAGCCGCAAGCATCTGGGATGCACCAGACTCACTGCATATGCAGCGCAACTGATCTGCACACACACATTGGCTACCTGCTTAGTGCTTAAAAAATTCATGTCCGTGCCATCGTTCTCTTTGCAAATGCTTTCTTAATGGACATATGCATTTCTATTTCCCTTATGGAAGTCTTAAAAGGGGCATTCTTGCAGTCTGAAAAAATCTTGCTTAGAGTAGAGCAAAAGTAACAAGGAATAGCAGATTCACCAATTATCTGATGACCTCAGAAGTAATTAAATTCAGTATAATTTTATCCTTATGCCGTGTATAGTCAACATTCATCTACATATAAATATGTATAGCTTGGAATTAAAAAATTACTTCTGAGGCTCTTTATGTTCTTTGTCCAAATGTCAAGAATAAACCATTACCCTATTAAAAAGCTTGTGTCAGATTTAATTGAATGTTACATCACTGTGACTAAAACAGATGGAAAGCAAAGGCTGTTTTGCAGGCTTCATTATTTGTGAACAATTTTGTGAGCTCATGTTCTAGAAAATATCTTAGTCTCTATACTACTAAAGATTATACTTTTCCTTATATCTTGTATGTGGTTATGTTACCCTCCAAAGTAAATCACAATGCTCAGCTCCATAGAACAGTTTCAATATTCTAGTTGCTACTGAAAGACCTACCTGCATTTGGCATAAAGCTGAGATTTAATTTTATATATAAATATATACAAAAGCAAACAATATTTTTTTTGCAAGACATTACTCAGAATTAGGAACTCCGACATAAGCTAACATATAAATCTAATTGCAAGCTATCTCTCAGGAGACTTTAGAGCTGATGGACAACTCTTCCTGAATTCAAGGAAGCCAAATGACTCCAATCCATAGTCATTTTCTTTTTAACTTGTTTTCCTAATGTTATGTATTCTTTTTTCTATAAGGTATAGTTCTGATCCAATGACCAATTAAACTATCAGAAACACCCCAATTGACTTGGATATTCTTGTACCATTTTTTTTTCTCTTGGGTAAATTCAAATGGAATGCAATACAATAACTAAGATCCTAATTTTGTTACTGTCCTTTTTCCTATTACTTCATTTGACAGGTGATAAGAACAAGGCTTGTTGGGCTTTCTTGAATTTGCCAGGGACAAAAATATTAACAAGTTTTCCTTGTTTCATATTACTGAAACTGTACTCAGTTTCATTTTTCCATTGCTTTATCTGTTTCAAAAGAAAAGAGCAGAAAGAGTAATTGTACTTTTGTTTTTATGAGCTGCAGCAGTACTCTGTTGACTTTGCTGCTTTTGTGCTCCTGCTTCTGAAGTTAAACCTTTAGAAAGAAGGTAACTAAATAAAACAGCGTATTAGTATCCTCTAAGTTATCTTTTAATCCTCTTAGACTGTGCATACAGAAATGCTACAGAGGGTGATCAACTTCAAATACTGACCTTAAAAAAAAAAAATAGACCAAACCAAAAAATCAGATTTCTAAGAGACACAGTAAACCGTGTTATAAACCCGCTTAAAAGTTTTATCTACACCTAAATTGAGATAAGGAGACAATCCCTGCTGAAAAGACAAAACAGAACAAAAACAACTTAATTACTTAGTTTCCCCTAAAGTTGGGTTTATGACTATCTTTAAGTGTTTCATGCTCTCCTGCTATTAAGTATCTCAGGAATTTATAAGAGACCTGTACTAAAATCAGGATAAATAATGCAAAAAGTTTTGACAAAAAATATTATTCAGTATATACCAGTCCAGGATTTCTTCTGACTTGTCCAGCACCCTTATCAATGGTAAATAGAAGATAGTGTTTTTTCCTACAGAAACACATTTTAGTACTAGTAAATCACAACACGAACCTGTTTTTCAAAGCCATTTAATTTTAGGGGGTAGTTATGTTTTAAAACCGAATGCTTTAACATTCAGACTATTATAAAGGTGCCACCATGCTAATGAACCAAAGCTTACAATTTGATACAACTGAACAACTGCTGATGCTTGCATGCAAGGTGGCTATAGCACTTGATCTTGCAGTATCAGCAGGAAAAACAGTTAAAACAGATGCCACAGTTAATTTCATGGATCTTGGTGCCTTCAGGGAAGAAGCTGAGTTTTTCCTTTTCCATGAAGACTTTAATGTTTTATTTAGAGGATTTCTGACATGTCAAGTAGTCTGTATCTGGGATATAAAATTAAGTTATCAAGAAAAAAAAAAATATTATATTTTGTGAAGCAGATAAAAAGCTTAGTTGGGCAACTATGATAGTTGTAGACACGGAGTATCTATTTTTATTAAAATAGATTTTAATAATATATGTTTTCAAAATGTTGATTCATCAAAAGTACATTAAAAAATCCAATTTTTTAGATTTACAAATAGAAAATCTGCCTTCTCAGTAGTGAAAGTACAGGAACTATGGAAGTGTATCACCTAAAACAGATGTAGATCATGCTGATACAATTGCATATTTGTTTAACTTTTCCTACCAAGACTCTGAATAAAGCCATAGTAACCTACATGAAGAATCCAAGCTAGCAGGACTTGGAGAAACACATAAAATGACAATTAGGCACAAACAATGAAGCCATTTTGTTTTGTTTTTTTAAGGAAGAGGAAGACGTATTTTCAAAGACAAACACCCAGAAGTATGTAAGGATTGCCCTAGAGAGGAGGCACATTGTTAAACTTCTTTTTAGCACTGCATCCTCTTTTCAAACTTTTTTTTACTTTGAAATTAGTAGGATAATCAGATGATGTGAACATGGCCAAAGTGTCATCATACTTTCCTGCACAGATAAATGTTTTCTGTGTATCAGTGAATATGCATGAGCCACATAAACTGTTCCACTAGTGCTTCAAAACATTACACCAACCAAAATGACTATTTATTGTGAGTTATTTATGCAAAGAAAGTAAAAGTAAATCAGTATTGTTCTTCTGTCTGTATGCTTAGAAGAGGTGAGAAAGTTTTTTCATGAAAATTTATACTTTTATGTGTAAGAACTGATTATTTTTTAATTATTGGAAGAAATAACATATTGTATAAGCAAGTAAGGACATGCTGATACCAAGTGAAATTCTTTTATTGTATAGTAAGTTATTGGCATAGTTGTCTGAAGTTAGCTTAAGTAGAAATTAATTTTCATGACAGAGGTCAGCTTCAAAAAAATAAATTTTTTGCCTGAGACCATCTTAAAAAAAAAGTAACAAAAAAGCAATATAGAAAGTGACGTCATATCACCAGGATATTAAGTCTGTAATTAGCACATTTTATTTATGTCCATTTCAGTGTAGTAACCATAGAAACATTAACAATAGCTGCCAAGACAGACTTTGTAATCCCTGGCTTTGAAAGACCTTTGATATTTTAAAGAAAATATCAAAATTTTACCAGGTACTAAAACACTCACTTTGGAAATGTGATACTGCAACTATTGAACAGGGACTAGAGACAGCACAGTTGAAGCTGTGAAGTAAACAGGAAATTAAACAACTAAAGATGCAATTACTGTTATGGAGAATTGGTCGCAAAAAGGGTAGCATGTTCTTTAAACACCACTGGGTTTATATCCTACTTGAAGACAACTCAGTGAAACTCACTGATCCAACATTTCTGCAGAACACGACTGAACCATCATTAGTTCATTCCTGAGTAAGGATCTCAAGAAGCTTCACTATCCAATCATCTCTGACATAATTACAGGACAAAATAACTTGGCAGTAGGTTATACAATTGGAATCATATGTTTCACTTTCCAAAAATAAGCAGAAGGGGCAAATAAACTATTTTAGGATAATTACTTGATAAAGTATTTTTCTAGCAGCTATTGCCCATTGATGAGCAAGAAACACTTGTAAATGTAGATGCATATTGATAGTATAAAAATAGTATCAGTAAAAAATATTACCATCACATCAGTAATTGAGACACAAACATAGCAGCATCCTGTTAACTTATTCATACATTGCATGAACAGAAAGATAATGCTGATCCAGATACTTAGCATATGATCTGCATCTCTGGTTATTTATTCTCAATAGAACTACTGTGACACACTTCTAACGCCTTTAATGTATCATAGGATTGGCAAGGCCCCTTCATTTACATAATTAAGGCAATTACAGACATTATAATCGAATGCAACACCATTTTAATGGTCTGGACTATATTTAAGCTTCCAGCTTTATAATCCATAAAAGCTGGTTGGCAGAGAGGAAAGGAAGATAATGAACACAGCCTAAAAAAAGCATCCTCTCATGACTATCTGAGGCAGTTTGATAGAGTTTGCTGTGATACACAGACTATACTTCCGTAACAATTTGGATGTTTCGGGGACTCTAGGACTGAAATTGTGAATTGTTTAGTGAGCCAGGTTAAAATTACTGATTATCAAACATAAAATTACACAGTATTTATTATCTTCTTTCATCTTAATGGCTTGTCCAACACTTAAAATTGCAGCAGCGCACAAAAAAACCACAGGATGATACACTGAAAGTAATATTTTTGCCTCTAAAAACATATTTACCACGAGATTTTGTGAGGTTTTTGCCCCCCTACTAAAAAACAAGAGGAAAGGAAATAAATTAGCCAGTCTAATCAAAACTTTCATAATAAATCAGTTTAAAGCAATCTCTTACAGAGGAGCTTTTACCTTTGTGTAAAGTATGGGAATACTTTGTAGTAGTAAGGAAACAACTCTGAATGACTAACTACCCATCTTGTATACATTGAGTCTTTACCTAAAAAGAACCAGTGTCTAAATGGCCCTGAGTGGCTGAACTGTCCCATAGGAATCAAAGATTTTTAAAAAAGGCAATGCATCATAACTCTTAGGAGTCCATCCCATGTTTGTAAGCTCACTCTCACATATTGATTTGTAGTGAACCAACTAGTTCTGCTCAAGACAAAGTCTGGGAAGTTCACCCTGAAATTGCTCCCTCTGCACAGGATGGACAAGGCCACCGAGGAATCCCAGTTGTGCTCTTGCCCTTAAACACGCACAGCCATTTTCAAAGCTGTAACTGACATACATGCCCTTGGTGTCCCATAATAAACATAGTCACACAGTGAGCAGAGATGCAGGACTCACATTATTTTAGACACTTAGAAATTAAAAACTGTATCATTCAAACACTTTTAACACAGGGCCATATCTGCCAGTTAAACATCCATTTGTTGGTAACAGAAGAAAAATGACAAGCAACTTCTCAAAGTGCAGCTCACCACAGCAGCCTAGAACTGCTTTCCACAGCCTTGACACCTGAGCAGTTTTCCATTTAAATGTAAATTTGCAGACACGATATATCTGGATTTGACAAAGCTGTGTAGATTTGAATATGCCAAAAGCAGCCATAAAAAAAGTGGAAAGACTTAGAAATAACAAAACAGCCCAAAGGAAAAGCAAAGAGGATGAGGTTCTGGTGAAGGCTGCTATTCCAAAGATGCTTGGTACAGTGAGCAAAGAGCTGTTTCCAGCAGTAGGTGTGTAATACTCCAGTTTTCCCTTTAGTGTTACAGCTCTTTATAATATTGACAACAAGCACTTAGCTAACAAACCTTTCTAAGGATTTAACTTAATCCTGGCAACAGTAACATGTTCTTTTTCACAGCATTCTTGAATATGATGTTCTGCAGCATTATGTTGTTGGTTTTTTTTTCATAAACAGCATGAACAGTTTCTTCCATTCTAGTCTTTTTTATATATATGAACTGTACTATTATGGAATGGACAGTCTCCCCTTAATCCTTCACTTCTTCCTTCTAACAGTCAAGTTCAATGGAATTTTAACTTGGTCTGCAGTTATTACTTCATTGCAGAGAATTAAATAATATACATCACTGTTTACAAACATACTACCTTTCTTTTTATGTTACACTATAAGCTCCACTCTGGTTCCAATTCATAGTACATTTTTTCACTTGAATGTCTCTGCCTCATTGCTCTACTTGCATTTATGGTTTCGTTTGTTTTCTGCAAGACGTGTATTTCTATCCCTTGTTTCCAAATATTTTAACCCCTGTATGAACAGAAAGCAAAGGCAAAATTTTATTTTTTTAGCCAAAAGACCATCTGTTAGAGACTAACCAATTCTAGCTACCTTTTTTGAACTAAAAAGGTGTTTAAAACAAAATGAAGACACGCTGTTCCGTGCCAGAGAAGTTTGAAATTACAGGATAAATGTATGCAGTTGAAGCAAAAATTACGAATGGAATCACCTCTACTGCTTGACAGTAGGTTACACAGCTATATCTCCATTTCCCAAGTCCTTCAAACACAGCCAGAGGCCCTTCATATTGGTCACACATTTTACCATATAATCTCAGCCATCTGGCTAAACTGTGGGGTCTTCAAAGCTTCTCATCTGCCAAATTCAGGTCTGCTTTTCCGCACCACATATGGACAAGACCTGGCAAGCAGCCTATACCCCTGATTTCCAACCCTTCTGTGAGTTCCAGGGGAAGGAAGCCTGGGTAGGTGGTGTGCCCTGGTTAAGCCTCAGACTACATGACATGGGGACCGGGGGATTCTGGGCACACGGGTAAGATACACCTTCTCATAACAAACATATTCTCTGCCATTCTACGCCACATTAGATTGCTACTAATCACACTCCTTTAGACTACTACTAATTATGATGGAGAAGACTCTTTTTAGAAAGTCTTAACACGGAGTTTGATTAATGAAAGAAGATATTGCTGACAATTTTACTTGGCTCAGCATCACTCAAGCAAAAGAAAACATATTCTGTTTAAGAATCCAAAAAATATTAATGCAGAAAATGTATCTTAACATTCAAGGAACAAATGATAAAATTGGCTCCATTACCTTTCTGTTATTACACAAACACAGTAATGAATATTAAATAAATGTCTTTTACAAAGGCAATAATACAGTATTTTTGTGCTAGCAAATTCCCTTTCTATCATATCATAGCTATGGAAATCATTTACAGATAAAAATGAATTCTTGCTAAGATTATTAGTCTGCTGTCTTAGAAAAAAATCTAACATTTATAAAATATAAAGATACTAAAGCAATAAAATCTAAATAAACAATAGTGCTTGCTATTAAAGATCAAGTAAAAAACAGTCTATAATTCCCCTTATAACTTACAGAGCAAAAAAAAGACATTCTTAATAAATTAGCCTGGCCAAATTTCAAAGCCTAAAAATCTACAATGCATCAATTTTCACTTTACCTTCAAAGAGCTTCTATTTATATATAATATATACTTACAGCTCAACATTACTGTAAATGCATATAATGAATTAAAGTGAAAACTAGTACTTTAGCTTGCATGCCTGGACAAATATATGTCTAAGATTAACAGCTTTGAGATTTAAAAGTGAATACTAGATATTACAGGATAAAAAGCAATAAAAGCCAAATGGAAATTTACTGCTAAGCCAATACCCTCTGAAGAACTAAAATGGATATACAATAATAGATTTTAGTTTTGTAACGTCTTTAAAATCACAACAGGTTTCAGAAACATTAGTAGAGTAAGGAAGCTTACCTATAGATAGTGTCTAATGTTTTCTCTAACAAGGGAACTTAGTCACAATGTTAGAGCCTATTTACATTTAAATCAATGGCAAGATTGACATTGATGACAGTAGTAAAGGCAAGAGCAAACATACTAGCCTGGATCTGATTTTTTGTGGTCAGCCCACAGTGACATCAACCTCAAACACTGCATGCCAAGACAGATGAGACAAATTCCTGGTTTTGAGTGCTTTCACTGATAGTTGTGCACTTGCATTTCAGGGTTTATCTAAAGACTATTTTGTTAAAAATCAACAACATTTTCTAATGAAAATTAAGCAACTAAAAATGCATAGAGGTTTTTATTTATTGTTGCACTCTACAGAATTACAGTAGCAATTATATGAAAAATATTTTATTGAATCAGAAATATATGGCTAGGAAAAACAGTAGACTAGGAAGCTGACAATTACCTAATGCAAATATAGTTCACATGTATAAAATGTTGGTACTGTCTACACTCCAAAATTACTGAGACTGCTTCCTTCCATTTACTGTGCATGTTCTTCAAAGAAAGTTAACTGAGAGTAGTTTCTCCACGATGAAAACCAGCATGCTTCTCTTTTTACAGAAAGTTGCTTATTTTCTGTAACAAGCATGACAGCTCAAAATTAGATGATACAATTAGACCTTTTGGGAAGTATTTTAAAGCATACTAACATATTTGTTAATAAATCCCAAACAGTACTATAACATAACAGTCATTTTCTTTGGGGTGGTATTTTTGTCTTATTTGAGGTTTGAAAGTTAAATTTGATCCTTGACTACAGCATAAACTTCATCTTATAGATGGGAATTTTCCTCATTGTCTCATATAAATGGCTTCTGGCTTCTCCCGGCTGCCCCATATCTGATCACTGATAATATCAGTCCTAATTGGTCTAGTATATGTTGTTTTGGATACAGATTTTATTCTATAGATATCCTGGAGTTAATTTTGAAGACAAGAGAAAGGGAATTACAAAACAGAACTATCTGTCCTTGAAAGGCAGTAATACAAAGGAGAGATTAAGGAGTTAACACAAATGTTATTTTTGATCCTAAATCTCTTTATTTGTGAAATCTGGAAGCTACTCCATGTTCTCTTTGAATGCAAACAAAACAAAAGCTCTTTTTTGGCATCTGTACCTGTACTTTATAAGAGTGGCTGAGGTCATGTATTCAGAAGCTGTTGCTATGTAAATAAAGTAAGAGGATTTGAGAGAGTGCTGTTTTGCTATTTGTTTAAAAAGAGCCCCTATATTTGTTTTTCAAGCACTGATGCACACAGAACGAAACAGAATCCACAGTGTCTTTAATCCTACTGTTACTTATCCTGGTCTCTCCATAGCAATTAACAATTTGGCCGTATTCAGTATAAAATAGGATGCAGCTGAAAGAGCAGCTATGGTATGTGATTGAAGTTGTTCACATATGCTAACTGAAAATACTTTCAGCATATAATGTTGTCTTTTTCCTTCCTTCTGGCAAAAATTCAGACTCAAACAGTACGACATTTACAGCAGCATCCTATGTTATCTATATAGATTCAGAAGATCAGATAAAAAGAAGCCCTTTTTTTCATGAATATAAGTCTATCCCTGTTATTTTAATGAAAATATAAAGTGAGGTCTTACCACATGATTTATTAGAAATTAACTCAAAAACTGTTGAGAGTAAATTCTTCTACTTCAGTAGCTAACGAAAATGGGTATTTAAATTTTCACCCACAATGTTATAGCTTTTTCCATGTAAACTGCAGGACCTTCAGCTGATTCTGAACTTTTGTGCATGACTGTATATCCCAGCTGCAACTTGACTCTATGTCAGGGCAGAATCCCAACTTTGTGTCCATCAAGAAGATATCCAAAGACATAATACAGGAGGATGCTGTAGCACACATCAGCCAAATCTTTGAAATAGACTGTTAGAGAGACCAGGATTCTGAGCACACATTTATCAGTGTTAGCATAGCTTGACAGGGTCCTAAAACACAGGCATTCTGTCAGTTTTTTGGAGTTAAGGATAGTTAAACTTTCCCAACGTATGTACTCTAGAGTCGAGCAAATTCAATCCAACCGACAATAGATGCTTTTCTTACGATACCTTTGGAAGGTCTTTGACCAGTTGGAATTGTCAGCCATACACTCATCTGCTGCCCTGGCATTCAAAACATTTTTAGTGAGGATCTTCCCGTAAATGCAGAGGTGCCATGGAAATCTTCATTGAGCATATTCCTTTAGACTGACCTATCCAGTGGGATTTTGTCATCTGCACTGTCAAATGCCTCGTACTAGGGTGCCGTGACAACGAAGAGACCCATACCCCAGGTACTTGGTCCAAGCAAGAAAAAAACCCAACCAAAAAAGTCCTGCAATACCATCTTCTGTCTTGAAGGTTTTAATTATTAGTAGTATTTTACACATTTTTTTGTTTAGTCAATAAGCTTCTATATACCAAGTAAAGGAGAATCAGAAGGAAATGTCTGCAACAATGCAATGAGGACAATATCATTTAAGGCAGAGTGAATAATCTCTATTTTGGTTTCTGAATGGGTGTGAAACACTTATTTCAGAGACTGACATATTCTTTCCTCTGCATCATTCTTCAGCTTTTGAGAGATGCCAAATGCTACAGCTGATCACAGAGAAGGCTGTCATCTGGGACCTCCCTTTCTATTTTCTGGAAGGTGCTGTACAAAACTCTTCAACAACCTCTACTTTCCCAAGAAGTACTTAACAATCTAACATAATTAATTTTGCATATCTCAACTAGTAGCGTAAGTACAATGCTAGTAAAAAAGAGATCCAAGGAAATATTAAGAATGGAAACAAGGTGCATTTCAGACAGAAGGAGATTATAGGTGAATCCAAATCCTGGCTCATGACAGTCATACCCTGACTCGCAACCAGTATCAAATATAAGCCAGAACTGCTCTTCCAGTCAGCTAGAAAATGTAAGGTATTATACTGTAATAAAAAAAAAAGAAGTAATATGTATATATAAGCCTCATATATACTACATTAAATGATGTATCAAGTAGCAAACAGTTAATATTTTATGTCCTTATTTCTAAGATACATTTCACAGACTGCTTTATTTCTTTATGTTGAAAAAACACACAACATGGGTCTTGACCTATACCATGAGAATTAAATTAACAGTACTAAATGTAATGTCTTGTAATGTCTTGAACCTGTATTTTCTGGTTATTAAATATTCAGGAATTTGCTGTTGCATTCATTCCTCCTTCTGAATTAAAAAAACCCTCTTAATAAACCTGGCCTTCTAGACCTGGCAAGATACACACTAAGAAGCACATGTACGTTGCAAATTAAAGCAAAAAAGTTTTTAATGCTTGTCAGGCCTGAATATGAAAACATAAACAAGTAGAGACATTTCATCCTATGAAGACAGGCTGAGAGAGTTGAGGTTGTTCAGCCTGGAGAAGAGAAGACGATGGGGAGACCTTACTGTGGCATTCCAGTATCTGAAGAGGGACTCCAAGAAAGCTGGGGAGGGACAAAGAATAATCCTTCAAACAGGAAGAAGGTAGATTTAGATTAGAAATTAGGAAGAAGTTCTTCACTGTGAGGGTGGTGAGACACTGGAACAGGTTGCCCAGGGAAGCTGTGGATGCTCCATCACTGGAGGTGTTCAAGGCCAGGCTGGATGGGGCCTTGCGCAACCTGGTCTAGTGGAAGGTGTCTCTGCCATGGCAGGGGAGTTGGAATTAGATGACCTCTGAGGTCCCTTCCAACTCAAACCATTCTATGATTTAATGCAAAAATAAATTCATTGGTACTTATATATTAATTTCCCCTCTGTTTCTTATCTTCCTCCTGACTACAGCTTCAGCCATGCACAACAAAAATCAAATTCTCACTTTACTTGGTGACGTACATACTCAAGTATTCACAACTAATAAGCTTTTAATTAAGATTACTGGTACATAATTTTGCCTCTAGTAGATCCTAAAGAATATTCAGGATTATTTCTTTGCCTTTATATAATAAGGTGTTTATTAAACTTTTATAGAAATTAACAGAAGATTACAGTTAGTAGGAGAGGTTAATACAGTGTAGGACTATACAGTGGGTCAGAGATGTTTTCAGAGTAATTTCATTATAATTAGAAAGGCCAAAGTCACTGAACAAAGTTGAACTATCCCCAAAGTAGAAAAGTTAGTGTAACTTTCACAATAGCTTTTTTTTTGCCTACATTTTTCATTCATGCTGAGAGAGAGAAGAAAAAAAGAACTTGCCATTATAAATCCAGAAGTTTTGTTAAAAACATATTGCTAAGTATATCTTTTTTCATTAAAGGTTTTCATCACAACTTTTGAATTGCATCACATATAATGCAATGAATGAAGCAGTATCTGCCATCTCCTGAATGAGTACCATTTCAATATATGCTCAAAAAATATAAACTGTAACAGGTTTCAAGTCAATATATCATGTTCAGTAAATGGATTGTAAACACTTATATGAGAATATGAACACAACGAGATATATTTTACATTTTGCTAAAAATTCAAAAGACAGTTTGTTGTAATTGTCATGAATGATGTTCATTAACATCAAAATAAGCTCATGCACCTGAGGAAAGTATTTTGAATACATTGGCCTGCAAAATAAAACATCATTGTGAAGCAGAAAGTTCAGTTGTGATTATGGTTCATTCAACTTTTTGTTCTTGTTATTTTCTACCCATTATTAACTATTAAGATAACAAAATGAAATATATCCCTTTTCTATCAAGATAGTAAAATTTCTGTACAAAAGCCTTGAAATCACCTATGAACCTGAAAGAATTCTCCCACAAACTCACTCTTTCAATCAAATTTTAAACTTAAATTTTTGTTTTCTTTCAGGAATGTTGGCAATATGTACTTATGTTACCAAATTTACCCATTTTAGCATCTTTCGTAAGTTTCAAATCAATTCAGTACAAAAACATGAATCAGTACTGGACTATAAAACTGCAAGTTAAACTGAATTGAATTCACTGTTACTGAAATATTGACTGGGAAAAGACACAGCTGAAAAAAAAGAATAAACACGGCTTTGTAATACACTTTAAATTACTGAAAGAGTAGGTCAGTGAACTGTACATTCCGAAATAAATGTAACAAAACTTCAAATAAACATGTTATTGTAGCAGGTGAAAAATTGGTTTAAAATGTGAACACTAACAGGTAGCAGGTAAGTCTGCCTGTGTGTCTGTGAATGTCTAAAATTGAACTTTTGAACCCTCAAGCATAAGGATGCTCCTTGCTAGCTGCAATTGTTACGGACTGGTGTAAATTCTGATACAGCAAAAGTGGCATTTCCCAAATTCTCCACTAAATTATGAGACATCAGACAGAACTAACTAGGAGGCTAATCGTGCAAAGTGCCTCTGCACATAGGCTGGGAAAATAGGCCAGGGTTGGTGGGGTTAGTAGTGACTAGAAGGATGGGTCCTGGGAGAAGAATGGCTTCCCAAAAAGAAGAAGGGGTCTTTGAAAGAAGAGAGTTAAGATCCTGGCTGGTGGAAAGATGCTGGAAGTGAGGAGAGATCCTGGAGATTAGCAACATGCATTGAGATTAATGCTGGGAGACTCCCAGGGACCAAGGCCAGTAACACCTGAGAGGTAACTGTATGCAGCTGCATGGCAGAAACCAACATGATTTTCTGCCTGAGTGTTCCAGGTTAGCAGTGACCTCCCTGCTTGGGAGGTAAACTGACATCTAGTGAAGGCAGCACTGGGTGGAAGGCTGAAAGAGCGATATCAACCTGAGTAAAAGCTCTAACCTTATCAGTTCTTAAACAAACCCCAGAATCCTGATGCAATACAGGTTCTTCTGTCTTGCCTGTGATAGTTACAGAATAGGCTAAACCTATTGCAGATGGTAGGTCTAAAAATTCCTACTCATTTTAGACAGATGAATATGGAAGATAAGCATGCTTCATACCCAAAAGAGAAGCAGAAAAAGGATTGATCTGGTGCTTGTTTTCTGGGCATTTGAGGATGGGTGGGAGGACAGGTGATGTGAATTGTCAGAAGGTAAAGTAGACGAGGCGTGCAGAGGTTAAGAGTTAAAGGTTAACAAGACTTTGTACATCCTTAAAAATGACCGCTGCATTTACACCATTGACTGTTGTCATCTCCCTATCTGAGAGACACAGTTGGTAAGCCTACACTTTGCATCACGTGAATTTGTTGTCATCCATCAGAGTGAAGGGCAAGACAAGCAAAAACATTGCCCTCTATGATAGGCAAGGGACAGGGCTCAGTATGTCTCAGAGAAAAAGGATTGTAGCTACTATTTGGAGCAAAAAATGGCGCTCAGATACTGCCAAGGTGACAGAAATCTCCCTAGTCTTGTAAAACATGCAGTGCACAGAAGCCTTTCTAGTTTCTGGTTGCACATAACCACTGGAAAAAAGGCTCAGAAGAGCTTAGGAAAATAAAGACCTGCAGATTCCAGCTCTGTGAATCCCTACACTCAGAACTGTGCAAGCCAGTATGACCTGGATGCCTCAAATCCTGGCACATACTTGAAAAGAGGATTAGGGTGAAAACAGGACATGAGGCAATGGCTGTGCCTGGAAAATAAGATAGGATCCTGTAAGTGTTTCTTCACTTGTCTCTTATTAACACCTCTTTCACTAGTGGTGGTGGCTCCCACTTCATTTTGGTTTACCTTTTTTTCCTCATTCTGCTTCTACACAACTCCCTCAGCCATCTCCCTCTTCCATACTGCCCACTTTATTTCTAACTTTGTGTGATCCTTGCCTCTAATACTGCTTCAAATGCCCTTCAGATTTTCCCTCTCTTTTATGGCAGTATACCAAGTTTGCTTTTATTTTCTTCCTGTTTTTAAAAATTACTGGAGTACCTGCTGTAGTTTATAGTTTAGATGACAACCACTTTCTCTAAAAACAAAACAAAAATATTACAAAGAAAGATCTTTATTTTATTGTGCCCTTTTTTCATTGATTGTTTTGTTAGCAACTTTACATCTACTTCTAGATCAGGTTCTTAGCCCTTTCATTTTTGGGTCCAGCCTCTGCATATTCATCAGGTTCAGTGTTACTGAACGTATAACTAAAATAAGCCAGCTTTCACAAAAACCAGGATGCCCTCACCTGCCTCATGCATTCACCAGAGAGATGGATTAGATAAACTTCATAGTTCATTTCCAACTAAGAGTTTCCTATGATTTTATGATTAGGTTCACATACATTTCAAAAGGCAAATCTGTTTTTCTGACTACTGGTTTAGTTTTGTTTCCCAAAGGAGTATGGAGTTCCACAACAAGACTATTTTGGGAAAGTTCATAGACATACTTTGCTCCTTAGATACATGAAGAATTCAGTAGAATTTGTCAATCTGAAAAAAGTGAAAAATTGTCTTAGATAGAAGACGCATTTTAGAAAACTCTCATTATCCCTGAAACTGGAGCACTAATCTTACTTTGCCAGTTCAGCTTCATCAAATTTCTAAGCCACTGACGTGTGTATACAGCTTAAAACACTTAATAAAGTTCCATTTAAAGAAAGTAATTGTATTCTTACAAAAAAGTTCTTACAACAAATATTATAAAAATTTTGTATTCTGTTACAATGATAGCTGAAATTTCAGTAATGCTACTCAGCTCACTTTCATATTTCTCATGTCTCCTGGCCTTTGGCCTTGTAAAGAAACAGTATTCAAATTTCAGTGTTGCAGAAAAATGTAGTGGCTGAAAAAGCCCTGTATTTTGCTTGCCCTGACAATCTGTCAGGACAGGATTAGTGTTAATTCCCATACTCATATAGGATCTTTTTTCTTTCTCTTTTACATAACTAAGCACAAGTAATCTTGATCCCTTGGCAGCATAAATCTTCAAGAAGAGTTCATTCCTAGGAGTTCATTCCTAATTAAAAACAATTCCATTTTGTTGAAGTAAATAAAATTTGTCTATAGATTGTTTTCAGTGTTTAAGTACAGGAGTACCAAAAATACAATGTGCTTGAAAGAACACACACAAAGGCAAAACCAACTGCATCAGGTGAAACAGCTTCCAGCAGAGAAAATGTCAATGCTATTTTGGTAAAAACAGAAGGCAATGATACCATATTAAAAAGCTAATGCTGGAGAATCGTAGGCCTACTACTCAGAGAGATGCTTCTCCACTCTTAATTACCTTAATTTCACTTCACGCCTACTGTTAAACAAATATGCCCTTATCTACTCTGGAAATGCAGAAATTGTTGCCAGTGAAAACTGCAACCATGTTAATGCTATACTATATGTCTTATCAAAGAGGCCACATTAATAATATCAGGCTGGATCTTCCCATGTTTCTCATTCAGGCTGGCCTTGTGAGCAGACCACAGATTTATCCATGTATTTACAGTTACTACATGAAATTGTAAATTAATGCTTTAAAAAGCGTCATGGCTCTATCATTTTGTATAGAGGTTACAGCAGAGGGAATATTTAATTACACAATCAATGATATTGCTGAAGACCAAAAAAAGTGACCTAAAGGAGTGTTTCAGAGCAGTTTTCTAACTGATTTGTATTCCTGCACACAGCTCAGTGTTTGCAGTGGTCATCTCTATTCACTGTTAAAAGAACATTAATTCTTTTAAACTAGGAAAAAAAAATGTTTTGGCAGGAGCTATAGCTTATCATGGAAATTAGAAGATGCTCTGGCACAATAAATTTGGAATAGTGTATAAAAACATAATGGAATACCAATATCAACACAATGCAGGAATATAAATGCTGTTTGTTTCATCTTCATAAGGTTGCTTTTTCCCTTTTACAGAAAAAAAAAAAAATGACCCTTTAAAAACTAATTTTGATGTATTTCCAATGAGGATATAGGATATCTGTGTATAAAGATTTTAGCTTGCTCATAAAAAGTGTGACTATACAGAATGAAGAAAGAAATGCATCTAACAGAGAACAGTCTAAAGAAACAGTCTTGCTGTTCTTGGCAAATTCAGGTCCATGGTGGCCTAAAACCTGATGCTATGATGACTCTCTATTCAGGAGCACAAAAGATGGTTTGTTTAACAACAACCTCCCAAAGACACCTAGGAGTCACTGAAATACGACTATGGCTTAGCCACAAATATTTTTCTTCAGTTGCACCAATGGCTAAGAGACAGTGCAAAGCAACTGCATTCTCCAGTAGCCTTATCTCAAGCATGGTCTAAAAGGAAGCTGGTTTATTCCTATCAAATACTTTTCTAACAAAGAACTCACTCTTATATGACAGCCTTTACTAATAGTTCCATAGTTTAAGTGCAACTGCTTGCTTTTAACAACTTCTAACGGCAGTAACAAGGACTTATAATTTTCCTTTTCTTCTATCACACTTCATTTGCTTGAATATTCAGTTGAAAACACTGAGCAATAAATGAATTTTTCCTTGTCTTAATTACAGTGATGAGCATCTCGAGGAGTACTAAGGAGTAAAAGAACAACAATAACTCAAACAATAGCTGCATTTGAAAAATACAGTGGTATATTACTATAGGCAAAATTTCAAAACACACAGTAAACAACTTTGAATAAAATAAAGATGGTTTGGTTCAAGAACTATCAGTGTTTGTGATCATTATACTCTTCTGTGAGCAAAATCTTATTTCCTTCTAGAAACATGCTGTTAAATATATCACACAAATTACCAACACTCACCTCTCCTATCATTTCTGCCTGCATTTGTTGATTTGTCAGAAGGGCAAGGGCAACGTCCTTCACATTTCACTGAGATTTGTTTTCCTGAGACACAGGCTTGATAGTCTAATTTGCACTGTAAGGAGAGAGAATGACTATCATTAATATAAACCCCTTTTATAATAAAAATTATACCTCTAAGTATTGTGAAGCAATTTTTCATGAATTGCTTTAAGTCTTTGCAGACGTAAGTGCTGGAAAAATTTTGCTACAGTATATGTTTTATATATATACCTTTGTACTAATAATTATATTAGAAAAAAGTACAAAGTTTTTGTTCCCTAACCTGGCTACAGTTTCAGGCTCAATCCAAGCATGAATGCTACTGTGGTGTCAGACTGATTTAAATATGCATACTAAAAGGCAGTAGACTGCATTGGTTTTATTTGCATTCCATGAGCACAACAAACAAGGCAACAATATTAATTATTGATAGGAAGTGATTAACAGTGAATTATTATAGAATTTATTACTTAATTTCTACCTTTAAGATGATGGTATCCTAATAAAGAGCAATAACAAATAAAATGCAAAGCTGTGCCTGATGCAATTCTGCACAGTGACAGTCTTTTCTGATATAGAAATAGATTAATTTCTCTGGTTCTGATCTGTATACTTACAGCTTCAATTCAGAAACCATACAAAAATTAACTAAACCCAACCAGGAAACAGAATGTTTCAAGCATATGAAAATAATATAGTTAAAGACCACATACACAGAAAATAACATTATTGTAAACATTGTCATTGTTACTGAAAAGCTGAACTTTAACTTTTATTCCTAAAGAAAAGTTCTTGACATACAGATCTTTCTGCAGGATGTTTTGGCAATGTAGTATCAGGAAAAATACAAACCAAAACCACGGAAAAAAAAAAGTTTAGTATCTATAAAGAGCTTTTTCAGAAAAGGAAAGGAAAGGAGGAAGATGGTTATGGAGAACACTTCATCCTTGAACAAAGGATGGAAGATGTCTCCTTAGTCAGGTAAGGGACATAAAACTTAGAAGTATAGGAGTCAGAAAACCTGTTCAAGTAACAAAAATATGAAGTGTTTTCTATGTATCACAATAATTCAGAAGAACAGTCTCACCAGAGTTTGTGCTTTATATTCCCTTATTCATCTTCTGTTTGGGCATCTAATAAATTTAAAGCAATTTCATTATGCACCTACAGGGATTTCTGGTAAATTCTAAAGTTGAAGTTTCTTTCTCTTTCTCTCTCCTAAAAATGAGTAAGGGGTGGGAGCACTCTAGCTATGTAAGAATAAAGGAGTCTCCTGAAGGACTGCACTTGAGGTTTCCACTAGCATGCAGATATAAGTACCGTGAATTTACAGAACTTCATCAGCACTTAATGCAGTCAGACTTCTAACCCAGTCACACTGTCATGCAGTTCTCTACCTAGCACAAGCTGAAATACTTCACTGCAATGAAGCAATACATTTTTGCACCACTGCCAGTATCAAAAAGAAGACATATTAGATGAGAGAGGAAAGAATACCTCAAGTTTTTTGTATTTACATAAAATCACCAATTATAGTTCCGTTCTTGCCAAAAGGGCATTGTTTACAGACAACGAGGTTAACAGCATATTTTAATTCTATCAGGAAAGGAACAACAGGTCCGCCCCAATTGAAAGCTGTACGAATAGCACTAGCATCTCATAAAGGACCAGAAAATTGAAGCAAGACAAACAGCTCTGCCTATGTTGACTATGAAACAACGGAATACCTGTTGTATCCCTGCACAATTATCCTGGCTGTACAGGAGAGTGCATTGCCACGATGCCTGCCATACCTTCTTCCACACAGTATATGACCTAATTCATATTTTAATA